>CAUYSK010047794.1:0-50996 GCA_963575035.1 Avahi laniger
AATATTAAAATCAGCTTGGTACTGGCACAAAAACAGAGCCATTGACCAGTGGAACAGAACTGAGAACCCAGATATAAAACCGTCCACATATAGCCATCTAATCTTTGACAAACCAGACAAAAACATACACTGGGGAAAAGAATTTTTATTCAATAAATGATGCTGGGAAAACTGGACAGCCACATGTAGAAGACTGAATCTGGATCCACACCTCTCACCTCTCACAAAAATCAGCTCATGCTGGACCACGGATCTAAACCTAAGAAGTGAAACTATTAGAACTCTAGAGGAAGAAGTTGGAAATTCTCTTCTACAGTAGATTTTTTATAATCATTGAGAGAACAGAAACATTAACGATCATATTCTTATAAGAGGCATTCAAATCTTAAGACATACAGTTCAGATCAAATGGAATACCAATCAAATCTTAAATTCATCACTTTAACATAATGATTACTTTCTCCCCTAATGTTTTAAATTTATTTAAGGTCAGTGATTTTACAGAAAGTCAGAAATAGAAAGTAGCAAATTAATTTTTTTCTTTTTCTTTCTTTTTGGTTTAGAAACAATGTTTTAGTTAACTTATCTGGAAATGAATAAAAATTGTTGCTTATAAATTCAGGACAAAAGGACAAGTAGAATCTCCTTTATTCACAAACTGATTTATTTCAGTTTGTTCACGTAAGTTACATCAAATAGCCTTTATAGTCCATAAGGAATCCTAATATTAACAAAGGTATCAAATCTAAATTGGAGACTTTTTACTAGTATTTGTCATAGTAAGAGTATATGTTAAGCCTTAGTATATTTACAATACATGATAAAAATGGCACTTGTGAATAGACTAGAGATTCCAGACACTAATTTTTGTCACACCCAGATCCTAATATAAAGTGGCTTATCATTTTCTGAAGAATATCATCTTGAATTGCCTTAAACATCCATTCAGTGTACTTTTACAGGCAAGTTTAGACATTGCTGTTACTTTTTAAAATGAATAAATAAAAGGCTTTAAATTATCCAACAATTTTTTCCCCAAACAGCATTACATTTGATAAATTTAATGTTAATGCACTTACTATTTTTTCTTTCATTCTTTTTTCAGTAAGCATCATTTGTTTCACTATTGTTTGTTTTAAACTCGATCAACTCTGTCTTGCAGTTATGATACAGAAAATTGGCTAGATATTTTTACTCTACTACAACTTTTGAACCATATCATTATTTAAAAAGTAACATATTTAATGTACACACAGAACTTTAGATATATTGTGCCTACAGTTTCTATCAAGAATACAACATAAGCCTCTTATTAATACATTCTGAAATGGGAAAGGACATAGGAAACTTTGTTTTCTGCACTATGAATGAGATTTTTTTCCTCTAATATCTCGGAGCTCAGTAAACATAGGGGCAGCTTGCAATATATTTATTTATGATTATTGTTCTTTTCACGAGCCCAGACTTCTCCAGCCTCTCAGATACACAGGTCTTATTTACTTGCTATCACCATCTGTCAGAAAAGATTTTCAGCTGAACAGAGGCAGCAAAAGAATAATCCCACCTGCAGATGCTCTTCAACTGAGAAATTAATCCGAACAATTGAAATCATCATGGAGTGAGCACTGGCTTAATTTTTTTTATTGTGATATAATATTTTACCTCTTTTGGCTCCTTGGGTTAAGGAGAGAAAATGCTAATTATTTCTCCTTCAGACTTGCATTTGAAACTTTAGGGCTTTGCATACAAGTGGTTTCGGAACCCTGTGACAGCTTCACGCACCAGCCCTGTTGCTGTGCCGTCCTGGTGTACTCTGTTGATTTGCACAGCAGCTGTCTCCCATAAAGGCTGTTGACTGCAGGAGAGGAGTTTGGAGATGACCTTTGGGGGACAGAGTCTGAAGAATAACACTCAGTGCGTTCTCAGCTGTAAGATTTGTATCCCTGCTAAATTAGCAAGATAAAATAAAAATATAATCTTTTGTGGGAGAAATAAAAAAAGGCAATCATGCAACTTTGGGAAATGGGTGTGAAAATACGAGGCAATTTTACCTGCTTTCCCTTTGATGAAATGGTAGCATTTTGAGGATGGTTTGTATCCAATTTGTCTTTTTCTCCTTGGGGTCATTCATTCATTTTCTTTTTTCCCCTGAGACAATTCATTTTTTTCATGTATTCATTCAACTAACATTTATTGAGCATTTTATCTTTATGAACAGCTTCATTTTTACTTTATTTGCCAGATTTGTTCCTGCCTCAAGGTTTTACATTTTCTCATTAGCCTGTTTTATTTCTTCACAGCATTTATCACTACTTGAAACCATCCTATTTGTTTGCTATATTGTCTAGTTCACTCTTAGGAAGTGTATGTTTTGTGAGGAAAAGTAATTCCATGTGCTGTTGAATGCCAGATTCCCCTAGATCTAAGAGGATGCCTGGTATGTTGATGCTGAGAGTTAACCATCATCATCATCATAATCATCATAATTATCGGTAGCAGCTAATCTTTACAAAATGTGTTTAAAATATTTTTTAACAAATGAAAAAATGAATGATTAAAGTCATATCATAGAATTTATTGGGATTAATTAGGCCCAAATCATGTTACTGTACTTAATGATCTATTTATCCCATAAATTTTCACTTTCAAATACTCATTTGGCACATAGCGACATTTCAGTCAAAGGTGGACTGCATATACAGCAGTGGCCCCATAAGATTATCAAGAACTGAAAAATTTCTGACACCTAGTGACATCCTAACCTTCATAATGTCGCAGTGCAACACATTATCTTCTCTATGTTTAGATATGTTTAGATTCACAAATACTTATTGTGTTATGATGTCCTACAGTATTCTGTACAGTAGCATGCTGTATAGGTTTGTAGCCTAGGAGCAATAGGCTGTACCATTTAGCCTGGATGTATAGTAGGCTGCACTGTCTAGGTTTGTGGAAGTGCACTCTAAGATGGTCACATGAGGAATGAAATTGTCTAAGGATACATTTCCCAAAACATATCCCCATCATTAGGAGAAGCCTGACTGTACCTCAAAGTTTCCTTAAGCCAAAAGGCATCTGCAGTCACTCCTCTTTATTATCCCCCAGGCACATTTGTGTTAGGGATTAAAATCACTTTTCGTGAGATCTGAAAGTATTAAATGGATATTCACTTAGATTTGTTTATGATACAGGAAGCCTTAAGGAAAACTGATGATACATAAAGACTGTACCTTTGGTTTGTCTCTGGCATTATCATCATGTGCTGCTGCAGATGTTATTGTTGCTTTTGTTAACTCTCTTACAAATGTCATGTTGAACAAGGCAACAAATAATCAAAATAAATGACAGACTGAAAAACAAGCAAAAAGAATTTACAAAATTAATGGAATCTCTTTTACTTAGGTTTAAAAATGTGGCTGATAATATACAATAATGCCCATAATAACGGTATTAATGTGAAAACAAAGCACATCACATTATTTGCATGATGCAAATGTACAGCCAAAATGCTAAAAACATGAAATTACATATGTTTTGATAAAATATGCTCAAATAAAAAATACCGTACAATACATTTCAAGAGAGAGAAAAATTTACTTCCATTTGAACAGGATCAGTTTAATTTTTCTGTGCTTTTTCAGAGCAAAAAGCCTGAAACTTGCCACAGCAAGTGTTTGGATAAAGAATGAGTAACTCTGTGAGGTTGTAGGGGGAACCCATGCATTGGATTATACAAAGGGCTGGATGCCACTCAAGTCTCTTTCAGGTTGGAGCTTTGATTATTGGGTAAATCGCCCAAGGTAAAAAAAAAAAAAAAAAGAAAAAAGAAAAAAAAGCAGCTCAGGAAAGGTAATGAGAAAAGACAGTTAGGATCTTTGTATTTCCAGCCATCAAAGGTAGAACTTATGAAACGCTTTCTCTTTTAGAAAAGATCTCCTTTGAGAACCTATGGTTTTGATTTTATTTGCTAGCTTTAAAAGAGACACAGATAGGTAATTTATTTTCACAGATATTTTATATTTCACTGTGGAAACAGCAATGTTACATGCAGCTTGATTCAAGCAGTCACATACACAAATATAATAGATCAAAGATTATTCAGATAAAATATTCTAAAGCCTCAAGTTAGGAATCCGTTTTTTTTAAATTGTTCACAGCCTAATTGTTGCTTGTCAACTAAGAGCAGGCTTAGTGTTTCTTGACTAATGTGAAAGTAAGTCAATGGAAGTTTGTTTTTATAATCTTTATACTTTAATGTTTTGCTGAAAAAAAGACAAAAGAGGAAAGATCAATCTTGACTGAGATAAAAAGATGTAAATGGGATCGTGTAAATATTTATTACTTCTCTGCTACCGGTAACATTAAACAGAAAGCAGCCAAAGGTATTTCAGTGTTGAATTTCTCTGCTACATGGAGTGTGGCTGAATGAGCTTTCCCTCCCTTCTCACCATGCTTTTGTCAGAAATAGGAATCCTCATTGATCCCCAGCAATTATTAGAGCAGGTGACAGCTTTGAACTAAGCTTAGGTTTCTTTCTCTCCATTTCTCTCCCCTTATCTTTTAATCTCTCTATACATTTTGGCCAAATTATTTATCTGGCTAAAATTTTCCACTGGAATTCATTAGTCTTTACCAATTACTTTACTGACTTTCTCCATTTTAACCAATTCACCCGTAAAAAAATATTTAAATTTTTAACCTCTTCAATAACATTTTGCAGAACAATGTCTCAAATTATGTCAAATCAAAAAAATTAAAGTTTTGTTGTTAATTATCAAAAAATTTCATCTTAAAAGAGTCACTCACATACTTCTAAAATCTGAAAGCACTTGTTCTTTAGGATGTGCTATGGATGAAATCGTTTGTTTACATTCTTATGCAGGAATTTTGAAATCCTCTTAGATTTTCTCCAGCACATATGAATTAAGTTTTTGATTTAAAATTTTGCATCTTTCAGGTAAAAAAAGTTCTGCAGCTAACCAGCTGAAATTCCAGTCTAAAAATAAAAGTTAAAATGAATTCAGTAGTGCAAATGAACCAATAACTACCATCAGGCATATCACTAAATTGGCTCTTTTCAAATAATTGTCTCATTGCAAAGGTTTGTGTTTTACGTAGAATGAATAAAAAGTGTCAGAATCTATTGTAAAATGTACAATTCATACATATAACACCTCCTGAAGAAGAAATTTTATCATTTTGTTTTTATTTAACTATCTGTAATGTTACTTTTATATAGTATATTTGAATAAAATTATTTTAGTAATTATATGGAGGTATTCCCTTCTCTAATTCTCAATTATTTATCTTTACAACATCTTTGTGCTTGAGTGGACCAAAAAAAAGGAAAAAAAAAATCAAAAATTTAACCTGCCTGATGTTATTGTGAAATGGAGCCAAGGAAAAAAATCCAAATAGATCTCTCATCTGGTTATTCTGTTCTAATGGATGCAGCACAAGCCCAGACAAGTAAACAGCATCGATGGAATATCCCCTTAAAAACTTCCATCATCCCTAACTAATTAGAATTTTTCCTTGAATAAAGAAAAAGATGCCAATTCATTCTGATATTACTAGCATGAATCACTAACAGTAATTTAGGAAGCTTTTACTACATATTTCATGTTGTGCCACATGAGATATAAAAAAGCCTTTTAGGACTTAGTCCATCAAGACACTATGTGTTTAATTAGACAGACAAATTTAAGAGTGAAATTATGTTTTACTCATTCACTTGTAGGAAATAGGAGAAGGAAATGGTTAGCATGGACTATTATAGCAAAATTTTCATAGACAAAAGAGATTTCAATCAGGTTGTCATAATTAGGGAGGATATAGTTTTGCCCACTGAATTAGGGAAGGCATATTATGATGGGCAAAATGTAATTAAAAGAGGGAGATGGGAATAGCCATTTTAGAGTATGCCTATGTGTGAGTTGAAAATGATATTCAATATTGCCAAATAATGGAGACTATTGAGGAACCAAGTATGTGATTTTAGAACTGATGAGATTTTTTTAGAGTGTTTTATATTATTTTGATGTCAGGCCTATGTAAATTTAACAAAACATGGATGGTGGTGTTACTACATTATTGTCACTCAGTTCTATTTCATTGCTGTATGTGTTAAACCAAATTATAATTTTACTTATGAATGTGAGATTAGTAATTGTGAGTCAATAACTAAGTAGAATGTATATATGATGAATATAGAACACCATTAATCCATAAGAAAGAAACAAGTGTTTTTGCTTTGTTATTTGTCATATTTAATGTTCATTCTAAAATTTGGAGCATATTTTTCTTAGATACCATGCTGCAACTTGTGCTCAAGTTTCTAAATAGGAGCAATTTTCACAAGAACTTCTTAATAAATTCCATCTACTTGAGATAAGTTGTTCATATAAAAGTATGCTCAGGGTTCTAATTGGGTTACTAAAAACTATCCTCCTATTCAGATGTTGATTTTCACAATTCTCCTCTCATTATTAACTATATACTTATAGCACTATATTTATTCTCAAAGTACAGTATATACTACTGTCCCCCAAATCTATATCTTTAAAACTATTAAACTCCATCCAGCTATAAACCAATATAACCTATTATTTCTAGTATAATTCTATTTGAATGTCTAGCATATCTTAAGTTCTGCATATCTAAAGTCAGATTTACAATTTTTCAACTAGCCCCTCATTTGATATTCTTCTGTGTTAACATCATAAAACCAATTATCAAGAACAAAATATTACAAAGCCATTCTCTCTACCCCACTTTTTTCACTACTCACATCTAGTCAACTCCTATTTCCTATTTATTTTATCTCCTTTATGCTATTCAAATTGAAACCATAGTTGGGTACTTGAGCTAATACTATGTGTTGCTTAAGCTAGATTTAGTTGGGATTAAGTCGCTTGCAACTAACAAAATCCTGAACACTGTAACAGTCTCTAATTTCAATCTTGACTGTCACTGATTAGGTTCAATTTATACCTCTTGCCTCATTTAATGGTCAACAGTCAATCCCTCATCCATCTTTCCTCCACATTCTTGCCAACAAGATCTCTTCAAAATGAAAATTTCTACTTCTTGTGTTTGAAGTGCTAAAAAAAAAAATTTTAATGAAAATTTGATTTTCTCACCTAACCCAGCTACCATAACTCCTCTTTACAACCTTTCAATTATTATAGAATAAATTCAGTATCTTTTACATAACTTGCAATATCATTCATTTTCTGACTTTTGCTAAGGATCTAAACTGTCTGTAAAATTTACTCATATGCTTTATTCTCCACGCATCTGAAATATTTATAGTTCTTCAAAATGCCATGTTATTTTGCCACTCTATGCCATAGCACACATTTTTATGACTCTGTGCCTTATTCTTATTCATAACTCAACTGATAAGCACATTGATTCTTCCAAATGTTCATCCAGCATCACCTCCAATGTAAAACCTCTTTCTATCACCAAATTTCCACACTTTTTCCTAAAAATAAGCAAATTTTACTACTGAAAAGTTTTCTACATAACTTTATTATAACTATTTTCTCTGTGCATTCAAATATATATACATATAATTTTATTTTTATCTTTTTGACTTCTAATTGTACTGTGTACTTGTACGGGGAAAGATCCATACTGTATTTACCCATGTGTTGCTAGTGCTTGACAATGCCTGCAACATGCTAGAGTTTTATTAATTTTGGTCAAATTAGAGTAAATCTTTCACCTACTGCAAAGAAGACCAAAAATCTCGATAAATCTTAGGTATGGAATGGGACTACCACATATATTTAAAACCAAGACCTCTGGAAAAAATCTGTTTAGCAATCAAATCTTTCTCTATTCACTCCCTAGAATATCAAACAGTTGTTAAACAATTGTCTTTGAATTTTATTAAGTGCATTGATTCTCAAGAGGCAGACATACCACCTTTCCTCCACTCAAATCTGAATTTAGTTTAAGGAAACACCCTAATTAATTATTCATAAAGGGGATAAACACTTTTGTGAATTCTCAAATATTCATTTATGTAGCTTGCAATTTACAGACTAAAAAGATGAAATTCTAACTATGCCACTGAGTTTTATTTTGGCTAATTTGATTATTTCAATTAGATACTTAGGAGGAACTTCCACTGAATTCGATCTAAGGAACAAAAGTGGACATCAATTGATTTTCCCTGGCTACCATACTTTCCATCTTTTGTTAGAAAATGAAACACATAATCTGTGTATTTGTGTATTGCTTCGGTCCTCCCAAAACCAATTTCCGAGAGCAATCCCGTAGATTTGTATGGAATTCCCCTGTTTGTAACCTTCTCCAAGGCCACAGAAGAATCAACCAAGTAAAATAATCAAAGGCCTTCTCAGGAATTTTTAAAATTAAGGTTATAGGAAAAAGATCCTTTATCTTGGGCTGGGAACTTAAGAGAAGAGGAGTGCCTGGAAGTTGCTTGGGTACGGTTCTAACTTTATCAAGACAGTCTGAGAGAATGAAACGAGTAGAGCAAGAGAAGTAAATATAAGAAATGAAGAGAGAGAGTGAGTACACAAGTAAACAAGGAGCTCACAAGTTCTTGCTTCTGGTTGCTCTGAGACCTGTAGTTTGATTAATAAGCCGACATAGTTCACATCTTTTGAAACCTCATTTTAGTTGTTTCTGCCACTTGCAAATGGTAGAATATTGAATAATAAAATAGCTTATAAATTAGCAGCTATGAGATTTTATTTTCAATGGACATAATAAAATGGAAAAGAAAAAATATAATCACTTGGAATAATTCCAGGCAAATTTATTAGCCTTGCTGCTGGTGGGATCATGTTTTCCACTTGTTTGCCTGTACACATACACACACAGAGAATTACATCTACTTCCAAAGAGTTCCATAAACACTAATCTGTTCTGTGAAAACGAGCAGATATTTCATTATGTTGTGAATGATTAAATAAAAAGGAGAGACAAAACCTTGATTTACTATGATCACGATGAAAGATTTCCGTACTCTCCATCTAAGAATAAACCATTTCATTCAAAAACTAAAAATATTAATGTAATTTTGATCACTAAAAGGGACAACACAGTGCTTTTGTTATCATTCTTGTTGCTTTTGCTTCTAAAATTCTGCTGCTGTAGTAAAGAATGCCAATAAATACAGCCATTCTCACATCAAGAAGGGCCTTACTCACTTCTGTAATTGGAAAAATGGAAGTACTTAGAATATAGATGTGAAAGCTTTTTTTTTATTCTAAGGTTGTAGAAATGTCTCATAAAATATGTAAACCATTACACACATTCAATAATGAATTAAACTGCTGATGATTAAGGATTACAGAGTTGTGTCATATACTATTGAAATTTACAGATTTTTTAATCTCAGTTTTAGACGAATAGTATATGGTTGGTGAGATCATACTATTTTAAAGAATTTCTGAGTAAATCACCCCACATAATATCAAGACTTAGAGGATATATTTTTACCCAGTGGAAAGATATCACAGTTTATCAGTCCACAATACTTTGGGCTGGTGTTATTAGGAGATAATGTCTGCACTATGTGAAAATTGATTCCTCTGAGGAGCAGAGGCTGGGACTGAAGTTTAGAAGGGCTAAAAGAGTTTATTGGAGAGTAACACCTATTAAACAGAGATGGAGGGAGGAGGATTGTGCAGAATACACTTTTAGACAATATTTTGGTTTTCATAAAATCTGCCAGCCCAAGAGGAAGCTCTGAAAGAAAGATTGCCTATTAGAAGAGTTCTATGGTAAGAGAAAATGGCCAGATTTTTATACTCTAGTTTGCTCAGTTGTCTGCTGTGGCCACATCAAGATGAGTAACCTTGGCTCAAAACCTGTGATGAACTAGAGGAAATTAATAGATGGAAGCTGTTGTTCCGACCACACTTTTCAGAACTGGATTGGGGATCCTTCCTTGAGTCTCTACATGGTGCATCCCCAAGACAGCCCGCATTTGAGATATGTCAGGCAAATAAAAAAGAGTGCACTTTAATCAGCTTACTAAACACAATTCATTGAGACAGGACCATTGAATAAAATCTCAAATTGTGTGTTTTTAAATTAGAGAGATTTTACTGACTAAAGAGTATTAGGGTTACCACCATGGAGTGTCTGAGTGGAAAATGGAGAGATATGGAAATATGCTTTGTGTTTAAAATATGTTTTATTTAAAAATAATACAATGCTTAGGTTCATCTGGTAAAACATAGGAAAAAAATGAAGTCAGGAGACTACTTGTAGTTTTAGTATCTTAATGTAAGTGCTGCTAATATTTTGGGTTCATTTAATTTTTTTAAGACATAAGTTTTTTCTATTCTCAAGTAGTATATAAAAATTCAGGTCTTGCATTTTTTTTCCTTCTAATAGATCACAATGTTCCAAGCTGTAATATATTCTTTTTTTTTTTGAGACAGAGTCTTGCTTTGTTGCCCGGGCTAGAGTGAATGCCGTGGCATCAGCCTAGCTCACAGCAACCTCAAACTTCTGGGCTCAAGCAATTCTTCTGCCTCAGCCTCCCTAGTAGCTAGGACTACAGGCATGTGCCACCATGCCCGGCTAATTTTTTATATATATATATATATTTTTTTTTTAGTTGTCCAGATCATTTCTTTCTATTTTTTAGTAGAGACGGGATCTCGCTCTTGCTCAGGCTGGTCTCGAACTCCTGACCTTGAACAATCCACCCGCCTCGGCTTCCCAGAGTGCTAGGATTAGAGGCGTGAGCCACGGCGCCTGGCCTAAGTTGTAATATATTCTTTAAGTACTATTTTGAATGACGGCATAATATTCCATCAAGTAAATCAAATGCATTCATCACATCCCAGTACTTGAATCTTATGTTTCACAAATTCATCTTTAGAATCTATAAGAATAACATATCAAAGTTAACGTTGATCTTAGTTATCATGTATTTATAATTTAGAAGATAAATTAGCCTCCAAATGTCATGATGAGGTAGATTTCTAACTTTTAACTCATGCCTGTGGTCACAAATGATTGATGATGAGGTTTGTCTTCACTGTGAAAATAAGACAAAATGTGACCCATTTGTGGTATGTTTTCCCACAGGATTAGATACCAGAATCATTTGGCTTAAAGAAAAACATGGCTATTTCTTAGGCATACAATAAGTATGTGTGCATATATTTTTATACATATAGCCACTTTCATATGAAGTGGAAGAAAATCTTTTAGGTAAATTGATTTAAAGTGAGGGAGAAATATTGGAGAACCACTGCTGTTTTTCTTTTTCTACTTTCAGTGAGAAAATGTAATGTTATATTATAGAACTTTCATGTCTCCCCACAGCAATGAATGTAAAGGAATTATAGTCACCTCTCCAGACCTGAAATGTTTAAATGACTGAGATTTCCAGTTACTTCATTCACGTACACTGAAAAGAGCACATTGGAGCAGTTACTTAGTAAGCATGGCAATATGTAATTTAGTGACAAATGTGGTTACTAGGTTACAAATGAGTTATGTTGTCCTTAGTGAACTCTAGGGCTGTGAATACCCAAATTAGTTTCCTCCCCCAAATTTAAAAATATTAAATTCAAGAAAATGAATCATGATGGCAGATTGAAAGAACAAAAGCATGTAACTCCTCTCCCACCAAAAATGCCCTAAAAAGATAAAAAATGTATTTTAAAAAAATCTCTCTACTTCACTGCCAAATGAACACATAAAATCAGTCTGCCAGGTATAAAATCATTTTGTCAAAATCAATAGCTTCAGAGGAACCAGCTGTAATCAATTAGAAACTGTAACTGAAAAAAACTGTAAAATAACTAGAAACAAATCTATCAGTAAATGTGTACTAATTCTATAAATAAATTTATAACATTTTAATGAAGAATATAAAAGATCTGAGCAAATGGAAAAATATTTAACATTCCTAAATGAGAACACACATTTGTACAGATGTCAGGTTTCATCTAATTTCTCTCCCATTGATCTTTCCAATGTAATGCAATCCCAAACAAAATACCAAATAAAATATCAAATTAACATCAGTGATTTTTCAACCAAAGTTCAGAGATGAATTCCAGAATAAAACTTTGGAATCATGTGGTTAGGTTATTCTTTGGCTTCTGATATTCTGAATCTGGATTATTTATTTAGAGATGAAGTCGGGCATTCCTTATGCATAGACTTTTAACCCACCTAAAGTTCCCTTCTCATGCGAGGCTCCCGTGGAGAAAGGAGAGAGTCCATCCTGCCATGTGGGGACAACATCCTGACAGCATCCAGCTGTGTGCACAGCAGGTGGCAGGAAACTCACTTCATGAAAACACTTATTTTTACATGTGAGAAGATAAAAATATGGCCAAGGATGTGCATAATACTCCTGTGGAGATGTTATACAGACAGACAGCAGTTGAAGAGCTTGAAGCCACAAAAATGTTGGTTATTTTAAGAAAAGCGAAATGGCATCTTTGAGACATTTGGTCATAAAACCAATAATTAAAAAGAGAGAATCAGGCCTTTTTGACTTAAAATACTGAGAGAAATTTCCTGAAGCTTATTTTCTCTCTCTCTCTCTATCTTATTTATTTTTGGCTATTTTATGAACATCTCTTGGAGGGTGTGTGTATGTCTGTGGCAGGGGCTGTGTGGGAGGGGGAGAGAGTGTTGGGAGAGGTATTAGGTACTATTGGGGGGATGGGCTAAACAATTTAGGGAAACTGTTAATTCAGTTTTACACGTTCACTGTCTGCTATCTACTCCATCTGTGTAAACCTCCGTGCTATATGCAGGCTTTTTTCAACAGAACAGCCCTTCCTTATGAGATGGTTCATGACCTCCAAGAAAGCTCGTCATTACAAACTGGAAAACTTTGCAGCTCTCTGGGACACAAATACCCATCAAAATGTGTGATATATACAGTAATATGGATGCCAGGGTTGAAGGATGTTGATTTAACTCTTGTTAACTGGTGCTGCCAAAATTGTTTGAATAATATAATAACATTTCGGAATTTGTGGAAGGGTTATAAATTAATGCATTTAAATTATACACATATCAGGTCATGTTTGTCTGTTCTTGGTCCTTGGTGTGTTCTTGGCCGAAGAATGCCCAGACGCAGCAAAGTAAGGCAAGTATGAGGTGAAGTTTATTAAGTAAAGTAAGATAAGTTTGCCACAGACAATGACAGACCTTCTGTCATAACAAGAGGGCCCCGATTATGGTCTGGGGTTCTGTTTTATATTGCCTAGGCTGGACCCTCCTCATGGTTCAAAGGTCACCCACTGAATCATTTTCATGGACAGTTGGGAGTTATTAATACATAATCTGAGTCTTACTGTGTATGTGAATCTCCTATGAGCCTGACAGCCCATTTGGAGGAGTGAACTGCAATGTAGATTTAAGTTAATGACATGATAATTAGCCTTAGATTCTTCTAGGTCACCTTCCAGACCCTATTGCACCTGAGCTGCTTGGTGGGAGGGGCTAGGGAATCCTCTGCATTCTTTTGCAGTTGGCACACTAAGTTCTGATTGGCAGATTGGTAGGGCGTTCCCTCCAGGTGTGGCAATTGCTCAGGGTGCCTGCTTTTGTCCCAGGAAGGTCATAGTTCCCTTGCTGTCTACCTAATACATATATAATATATTAATAACATATTCTATAGTAAAACAGTCTACATAAACACAACTATCTATCAAATAATTATCAAGCCAAATTTATATTTCTGATATAAAATATTTTAAAACAATACTTATAAAGTTTATGCTTTTATAGTGCTATGAGTGTGAACTAAATTTTGAAATTTGACAATGTTAGTATTCACTTATATCAGTCATTTAAAAGTCTTTATATGAAACTATTCACTTTACTGTCAAAGTATATAAATTCAAGCACTTATAAAATGCTTTGGGGAAAGTATGAAAAAACCTGTAATAAATAAAAATAGACATGGTAATAAATTGTGTTGGTCTCATGTGAAAAAGTAGCACTTCCAAAGCAAGATAGAGTATATGACAAAAAGTAATATATGAAGAAAGAGGAATTTCAAGACCATTGTTAGATTGAAAAAAGCTAATCTCAGGGAATATATATATTTGTACCCATAATTTTAGTCATGTTTTTATAAAGTCTTTCTCAATCTTCCTTAGAAATATTCTCCCATTTCTTATCTTCTCATGCACTTTTGCCCTTCAATTATCGCATTCTACTTTGTATTACAGTTCGTTATATGAAAACCTGTCTCTCATACTAGATCACATTATTTATTGTATCCCTCCCACTGGTAGCATTGAATAAATAATTCTTCGAATAGACCAAAGCAGCATTCTAAATCATTCTGCTTGGGATATTACCAGAAAGCTCCATAAATAATGTAGTTAAAAAAAAAAAAAAGGAAGGAATTTAGGGATTTTGGAATTCTACCTGGGGACTCCTCTTTGAAGGCATTGAATCAGGCTAAGAATTCTTTGAATGTTTTTATGACCTCTTTGTTTAAAAAAATGGGGGCAAAATATTTATGAAGACACTAAAGTTTGAAAGAGAAAATTTCAAACATGAAAGTAGAAAGCTACAAAGGCTCACAAATTCAGATTTGGTCCATTGATAGCCTCCGACAATGTTGGTATATGATTGACATAATGGATTTGTGAAGGTTGGATTAGAACAAGGAACTCAGAAGGAGGGAGACAGGAGGGAAGGCCACAAGAATGTTTAACTTTGTGTTAACTGCTCATTTGCCTTTTTGTTTATTTTAATGGAATGCCTTTTGCCTGTTTTTTTCAATCTGGTAGTATCATGTTTAACGCAAACAAAAATTCACCTTAATGCTGACACTCCCTTCTCTTTATGTCTGCTCTGTTGACTCATGGTTGGGTTTCTTTTTTCCTTCTCAGGTGCCCATATGTTTTTACACAACTACATTGTTCTGTGATGTTACAATAACATTTCTGGGACAGACAATGGAATTTTACTTGAAGCTAAGGGCTTCTGAAGGCTGAGAAGCTGCCTTATTCATGTAGCTTCTTTGGTACTAATAGAAGGAACATTAATTGTTGGTTAAAAGGAATTAATTAGCAGCTCATTTTCACAACTCCTAAAGATATGAGCCCATTAGTAAGTCACTACTCTGCAGCATCTTTTGAATTTTAACAAAGGCTACCTCAAATCCTTACCAAATATTGAGCAAAAATGTTTAAATTATTAAATTGCAGCACATAGGTGTGCTGGTATTCAAATTTGCTGAGTAATGGAACTCAATCGTTTAACAAATTTAGTGAGTCCTTTACTATGTGGACACAGAATCATTGTGGGGGATAAGACCCATTTGGTTTGGGGAGTATCTACTACATACAGCACTGTATTTGAAATAACTGAAATGTGTCAAGTATCTTACGTATGAATGACAAGGACAGCTATTTTGATTTCTCAATGTCTATTTAATTTTGTACTTCTGTCAAAGGTATCATTTTCCTTCAAGTTACCTGAGATGGGTCTTAGCATACTTTCAATTGCTGTTTGTTTGTTTGTTTTTTTGTTTCATATTTTGATATATTTCGTTATCATTTGAGCTTTGCCAACCTCAGTTTTACGATCTTTCTTAGAACAATCACTTTTTCTCCACTCCAGGTGTTACTCCCCTCTAGGTAACCCACATTTCATACCTACTTCTTCAATGTAGTTCTGGTAGTTCTTTCTAAGTAATTAAACTCTAATGGCCTAAAATCAAATTAGGGTATGCCTACCCTCCAGATGAGCCGTCCACTTATATTATTTGTGACAACAAATATTACACAGTGATTATCTATATATTCTTACGATCATATGTATCATCTCTGAAATCGTCTCTAAAGTAAGTTCATCATCAGCAACACAGTTTCAGTCAGATATTTTAACTAGTTTAATCACTGCCCTGCTGTTTCCTTCCTGTGGTGAAGTTTTCATGCATTTCCTTCTATTCTTTCAGCTCCTGGATTCCTTCTTTCAGTATCTTCTTGGGCGAGTAGCTTTAGGCTTTACTGAAATTGAACATTTACGTCACTTCATTAACTATTTCCCTCTGTGATGTCTACTTTCTTCTGAGATGCCTTTGAGATGTTTTATCATCAGTCACTTAGAGGCTTCTGGAAGGAAGTTACTTGAATATAAAGAACTAGCTGTGAGGACAAAGTTTTGCTGTAAAGAAAGGATATAATTCAGATAGTTTAGGAAAAGTATATAGAATGAGAGAAAATGAGAGGAATTCCAACATTTAAGAAATTAAAAGAGAATGAGAGGCTTATGAAACAGATTACGAAACACTGACTTTTGGCAAGAATTGCTCATAGGAAATTCTCTCTACTTCTCCTTGTATTCAACCTGAAACCGGAACAAAAATCCCGATCTTGTTTCTGCCCCAACTTTGCCATTAAACTCGCTCTTGCAAATGATCTTCGTTGCCCTGAATCGTGTGCTAATTTTATTTGACCTCTTAACAACTTTTCACAGTGTTGGTCTCACCCTGATTCCAGAAACTTTCTTTGCTTGCCTTTCATAACCCCATAGTCTGCTGGGAGTTGTTTCGGATTCTTTAGCTGCTTCTGCTAAGCGTTCTTTTTTGGCTTCTCCTCTCCAAATTTCTAAATGTTGACGTTTCTTCAGGCTCAGTTGTAGAGCAGTGTTATCTTAGTATGCTCTGTCCATAGTTTGTCCTGGATTTGGTAAAATTTCTGCATACCAGTATATAATATGCAGACTCATAAACTGAACATTAACCTAAACTTCTCTTTAGAGCTCAAGACCAGTGTCACCAATTATTTACTTATCCAGATATGGGTATCTAGTAGGCTATCTATGGTTTCATGCATTTTATTATACTTATATCTTATTATTCATATCCTTTTGCTTTCACATCATAATCAATACATAATTATTGGTTATTCTCGAAGAATATATTTCAAATATTAAATACATCCACATTTGCATATTTTGCCACCATATTTATAATCCAAAAAAGTCACGCTAGGCTGGACGACCCTGATAGCCTCCTATTAACCTAACTTTGACTTTACTTCCCTTCAAATTTATTCTCAATTTAGTGGCTGGAGTAATTCTTTGAAGTGCAAATCAAATCACATTGCTACACTGATTAAATCTATTAATGACTTCCTTTAACTTAGAATAAAATTCAAAGCCTGGCAACACTTTGCATGATTTTACTCTTCCTTTTTTTAGCCTCACCACATACCTCTCTATCTGACTCTTAATCCATTTCTTCAAGCTTTTTTATCTTCAGTGCTCACCTACCTGAAATGCACTCCACCCCACTACCAATAGACTGTTCTCGTATTCAGCACCACAGACAACAGTTGCCAGCTTGTTAGAATTGCAGAATCTCAGCACATAGTAACTAATTGAATTTGAAGGTGGAAGAGTCAGAGATATTGACCATGTTATTGATTTGGGCAAACAGACTCACACCCCCTTCTCTCCCTATCAAATTTTCACATAAATTTGATACTTCAGAATAGATAAAACATCTTCAGGAAAGCCTTCGTGGATTCCCTGATAAAGTGATTATCAAATTAGAGGATCATCAAAAGCTCTTAGAAGACTTAATAAGACACAGGTTGTGGGCCCTACCTCCAGAGTTTCTTATTCAATTGGGCTAATGAGAGGGCTGGGAATTTGCATTTCTAACGAGTTCCCAGGTGATGCTGATGTTGCAGGTCTGGGGAACCACACTTCAAGAACCCCACCTGATTTTGTAAGCAGTTCTTAGCCTTAGCTATGCAGTAGAATCACCTGGGGAAATATTTTAAAAACCCTGATGCCTGCACCATCCCCTAAATCAATTAAATCAGAATTTCTGGGATTAGGACTTGGGCATGGCAATGTTTAGATTGCTTGATGATTTTTTGCAGCAGCCAAGTTTAAACTCTGTTGCTCTTACGTAAATCAGATTCACCTGTTTTTATCCCTCATCACACCATGCAGCCTTCCTTAAATGCGCTCATTACAGTTTGTGACTACCTGGTTGGTTGGTTACCTGTTTGATGTCTACCTCTATCCCAAGTCTGTAAGTTTCCTGACAGCGAGGCCACATCAACTAATTTCTTACCAGATGCAAGGTGAGCACTCAAGGAACTTTTCTGAATAAATAAAAGAATAGAATGCAAAGGAGGAAAAATTTGAAAATAATCAAAAATTTAAATGCTACAGAAAATCAGCTTTCACAAATCGTCCTTGCTAGGTTAGAAAGTCATTTTATTGAAATGATAAGAGTGGGGACATACTGTAGAATGGGTTAGAAAATATAGAGACAGTGAGTCAAGGCTAACTTATAAGTGGAAGAAATAAATAAAGTGAGAAAACGAATATTACTTTTCTTTTTAAAGTTTTCCTTTTAAAGATCGGATACTTTCAACCATGCTCAGAGATGGAGGAGAAAAGACTAGTGGTGGCAGGTAGGTTGAAAATATCTCATATTATCGGTTATACCTTCCAGAACCAAGAGCAGAAGATTGCTCTTGAAAGTATGAAAGGCTGCATCTTCTGTGAATTAGAATGATGTTGTTAATATTAATCCACATTGTAGTGTGTATCAGTATTTCATTTACTGTTATGGCTGAATAATATTCCATTGTATGGATTTACCACCTTTTTTTTGTTTGTTTGTTTTTTTCCTAGTATTTTGTATGATTTCCTTTTTTTATTTTTTATTTCAACATATTATGGGGGTTCAAATGTTTAGGATACATATATTGCCTTTGCCCCACCCAAGTCAGAGCTTCAAACGTGTCCATCCCCCAGATGGTATGCACCACACCCATTAGGTGTGTATATACCCATCCCTTCCTCTCCCTCCCACCTGCCCAGCACCTGATGAATGTTACTACTACATGTGCACATATCAGTTAATACCAATTTGATGGTGAGTACATGTGGTGCTTGTTTTTCCATTCTTGAGATTCTTCACTTAGTAAAATGGGCTCCAGCTCTATCCAGGAGAATACAAGAGGTGCTATATCACCATTGATTTTTGTGGCTGAGTAGAACTCCATGGTATACATATACCACATTTTATTATTCCATTCACGTGTTGATGGGCACTTGGGTTGTTTCCACATCTTTGCAATTGTGAATCGTGTGCTATAAACATTCTAGTGCAGATGTCTTTTTTATAGAATGTCTTTTTTCCTATGGGTAGATGTCCAGTAATGGGATTGCTGGATCAAATGGTAGTTCTACTTGTAGCTCTTTGAGATATCTCCATATTACTTTCCAGAGAGGTTGTACTAGTTTGCAGTCCCACCAGCAGTGTATGAGTGTTCCTACCTCTCTGCATCCACACCAACGTTTATTTAGTTGTGGTTGATAGACATTTGGGTTTTTTACAGTTTTTGTCTAATATGAACAATGCTACTATAAACACTCATGTACAAGTTTATGCATGAATGTATGTTCTCATTTTTCTTGGATCTATATCTAAGAATGAATTTGCTGGTTCAAATGGTAACTCAAAGTTTAACTCTTTGATGTTCTGCCAAACTTTCTAATGTAATTGCACCATTACATATTCTACCAGCAGCGCATGAGTTTCCAATTTCTCCATATTCGTGACAGCACCTGTTAGTACCTGTGTTTTTTTGTTTTTTTTTTATCATAGTATCTTACTGTGGGGGAAATAGAATCTCATTGTGGATCCGATTTGCATTTTCCTGGTGACCAGATATTTTGAGCATCTTTTTATGTGTTTAATAGACACTTGTATATGTTCTTTGGAGAAATGTCTGTTCAGATCCTTCTTGCATTTTTAATTGGGTTATTAGTCTTTTTATTATTGAGTTGCAAGGACTATCTACATGAACTAGATATAATTCCTTTATCAGGTAAATGATTTTCAAATATTGCATTCAATTTTTAGAAAATTTTGTATTGGGTGTGAGATAGCCATGCAATTTCATTATTTTGCATGTAGATATCCAGTTGTCCCAACACTATTTGTTGAAATGATTATCTTTCCCCATTGAATTGTTCTGTCACTGTTGTTGAAATAAATTATTGTTCAACACTTGTTGTTAAGTCAACAAAATTTTGTGGTTGATTTCTAGATTTCTAATTCTATTCCATTTATTTTTATGTCAGAACCACACTGTCTTGATTACTGTTGCTTTATGGTAAGTTTTGAAATCAGAAAGTGTGAGTCCTCCGACTTTGTTCTTTTTTTTCCAGGATTATTTTGGCTCCTCTGCCTCTTTTGAATTTCTATTTGAATTTTAGAATCAACTTGTGAATTTATTTGAAGTTAGCCAGACTTCTCATAGAGATTTCATTGATTCTGTAGATCAATTGGAAATTATTGGCATCTTAACAATATTAAGTCATTTGTCCTATGTACATGGGGATTCATATTAGTTTGCTAGGTGTCCTATTTCAGAGTACCATGAATTGAGTGGCTTATGCAACAAAAATGTCTAACCTCTCAGTTTTGGAGGCAGGAATGCATGACTAAGAAATCAGCAGGGCCATGCTCCCTCTGAAGGTGCTGAAGACGGATCTGTTTCAGGTCTCCCTTCTGGTTGTTCCTCAAGATGTTGCAGCATAACTCAGATTTTTAGCTGGCATTTTCCTGTGTCATATGTATCTAAGTTTCCCCTTTCTCTAAGTATACCAGTCATATTAGATTATTTGTACATCTTTCACCAATATGACCTCATTTTAACAAATTACTTCCACAATAACCTTATTTCCAAATAAGTTCACATACTGAGGTACTAAGGGTTAGGCCTTCAACATACCAGTTTGGGAAAGGGTATAGTATAACCTATAACAGATAGTTTTCCTTTTATTTAGATCACTTTTAATTTCAACAATGTTTTATAGTTTCAGAGTATAAGTTTTGTACTTGTTTTATTTTTAATAGGCTTCATTTTTGAGCAGTTTTACGTTCACAGAGAAATTGAACAGAAAGTACAAGAGTTCCCACATAACCCCTCAGTCCCCCCTGCCCCCGCGACAACATCCCCAGTTTCCTCTATTATTAACATCTTGCATTAGTGTGATACATTTGTTACAATCGATGAGCTAATATTGATACATTATTATAACGAAAGTACCTAGTTTACATTAGGGTTCACTCTGTATTGCACATTCTATGAGTTTTGAGAACTGTGTAATGACATGTACTCACCATTATGCTCACATGGAGAATAGTTTTACGGCTATAAAAATCTTCTGTGCTTTACCTGCTCACCCCTCTTTCCTCTAGCCCATCCCCAAATCTGTGGCACTCACTGATTTTTTCACTGTCTTCACAGTCTTGCCTTTTCAAAATGTCATATAATTTGTATTATAGAATACGTAGCCTTTTTCAGTTTTGCTTCTTTCACTTACCAATATACATTTAAGGTCCTTAGATGTCCTTTTGTGGCTTGATACCTATTTCTTTGACCACAGTTTGTTTATCCATTCACCTATTGAAGGACATCTTGGTTGCTTCCACATTTTGGTAATTATGAATAAAGCTGCTATAAACCTTTCCGCAAAGGTTTTTATGTGGTGTAGAGTGACAAGCGAAGACATCCTTGTCTTTTTCCTATTGTAGGCAGGAAGCATTTAGTCTTCCACCACTAAGTGTGATATTAGCTGTAGGATTTGTGTAGATACCCTTTATCAGGTTGAGGAAGTTACCTTATATACCTAGTTTGTTGAATATATATATTTTTTTACCCTTTAGATTAATGCATTTTCTAACCATGCCCTCTCTTGAACTCTTTTTTTCCCATTTCTTCTGTTATTTGTTATTTTTATAGTGACAAGGTCTCACCCTGTCACGTAGGCTGGAGTGCAGTGATGCAGTCACAGCTTCCTGCAGCCTTGAACTCCTGGACTCAAGCTTTTTTCTTTTTTTAATATGTAATTGGAATTTTTAAATTTACATATGTAATTTACCATATTTACCATTTTTAATTGTGAAAATATGTTGGATTTTGTCAAATGCTTTTATTCTGTCTGTTAACATGATCATTTGCTTTTTTAATCTATCAGTATGATTTTATGATTTTTTAATCATTAACATTGAATGATTAATGATTAAATGATTAATGATTAATATTAAATGATTACATGACATTAAATGGTTTTCAGATGTAAACCAGCCTTGCATTTATGAGATAAACCCATTTGATCATGTTGTATAATCCTTTTCATAAGTTGCTGGATTTGAGTTGTCAGTATCTTCTTTAGGATATTTGCATTGACATTCAGAAGAGATATTGGCCGATAGTTTTCTTTGCTTGTGAAGCTTTGTCTGGTTTTGGTATCAGTGTAATCCTGGCTTCATCGAATAAGTTAGGGAGTATTTCTTTTAGTTCTATTGTTTGGAAAACTTTCATTAATTCTTCTTTAATGTTTGATACAATCTACCAGCGAAACCATATGTGCTTGGGTTTTTCTTTGTAGGTAATATTTTATTATTAATCTCTTTGCTTATTGTACATCTATTCCAGTTTTCTTTTGCATTCTTGGTTTTAGGAATTTGTGTCTTCTCTCTCTTTTTCTTGATGGATCTGGCTAAAACTTTACTAATTTTCTGATCATGTTTAACAAACCAACTTGTGGCTTCATTGATTCTCTCTATTGTTTTTCTATTTTCTATTTCATCAATTATTGTTCCAGCTTTTATTATTTCCTTTCCTCTACTTCTGTGGTTCCCAACCCCTAAGCCACAGACCCATATTAGTCCAGGTCCGTGGTCTGTTAGGAAGTGGGCCACACAACAGGAAGTGAGCAGCAGGTGAGCAAGAGAAGCTTCATTTGTATTTACAGCCACTCTCCATCCTCACATCACCGCTTGATCAGAGCTCAGGGCTACCAGTGATTTTGCATTCTGGTGAGATGTATAATTATTTCATTATACATTACAATGTAATAATAATAGAAATAAAGTACACAATAAATGTAATGCACTTGAATCATCCCAAAATGATCCCCCACCTCAGTACATGGAAAACTTGTTTTCCATGAAACCAGTCCCTGTTACCAAAAAAGTTGGGGACCGTTGCACTATTTGGTTTAGATTTGGTTTTCTCTTGTTTTTTTGTTGTTGTTGTTGTTGTTGTTTGTTTGGTTTTTTTTTTTTTTTTTGGTGACTTAAGCTGAAAAGTTAGGCTATTAATCTATGATGATATTTATTATTTTTAAAATAGGAGTTTATAGCTCTAAATATCACCTTAGGCATTGAATTAGTTGCATCTTATTGAGTTTTTCTTTCAAGAGATGAGTTTTTTTTTTCTTACTGTTTTTAAGATTTTCTTTTTGTTTTGGCTTTCCAATATTTTTGCTGTGTCTGTGTGAATCTCTTTGCATTCATCCTATTTGGAGTTTGTTGTATCTCTTAGATTTGTAGATTAATGTGTTTCATCAAATTTGGTAAGTGTTCAGGCATTATTACTTCAAATATTTTTACTGTTTCTTAATCTCCTCCACTCCCATTACTTATGTTATGCATATGGTGGTTTGCTTAGTGATGTCAGACATTTCTCTGAGCCCATGTTAATTTTTTTTTTCATTTTTTTCTTCATTCTTTGAAATATATCAGAACTCTCTGTATAATGTTTGCAAATTTTCTGTTAATTTAAAGCTTCCATAAAATAAAGTTTGTTAGAAATGTAGTAAATGGTGTTCCAATATGTAAGTGTCAATTTAACACAACCACATGCTATAACACGACCTTTTGCTGTAAGTCATCTCCAACATGGAGTACTGGGATTTGCTATAACAGTGAGTGGAAACTAGCATCTTTATGGTTTTTCTTAATTTTCATTTCCCTATTATAGATGAGATTGTATATTTTTTAATATGCTCGGTTTGCATTTATGTTTCTTTTGTGAAATACCTGTTTCTCTTTTTCTTATTTTTTTAAGTTGTTTGATTCACAAAATGTCCTTAAATATAAAGAATATACATCCTGTGTTGCTCATATGAGTTGCAAATATCTTTTCTCAATTTGTTCTTTGTTTCTTTACATTCATTTTTGTATCTTAAACCTCCTATCTGGGTTTACTTTGCTACTAATTAGAATACATCACTTACTTCGTTTTTGTTTGTTTGATTCAGTGAAAATTTGTTGACGTATTTCTTTCCATTTTTGTTTATGTACAAAGTAAATTTAGTTTGTCCTCATTAATGTACAAAATAGATTTAGTTTGTCCTCAGTTTGGAGAAATAATATTCCTAGATACAAAATTCTAGGATATTATGAATTGTTTTTTCTCTTTTTTTAATGAGTTATTTGTCTCTGTGTTGAAGATATTATTCCACTCTCCTCTAGATTCCATTTTTGCTATTGAGAAGTCTAATATTAACTTAATTGTCATTTATTTCTGGTTACTTTTAAGTATCCTCTTGATCCCTGTTGTTCAGCAGTTTTAGTATGTATGCCTTAGATAACACTTTAATTTTATCTATCCTTATTGCTCTGTGTTTTGCTTTTTGTAATTATAAATTGATATTTCTCTTTAATTCTGGAAATATTATTCCATGATTTCTTCATTCTTTCTCTAGTCTTCTTGATGAATCTTATTAAATATAAGTTGTAACCTCCTATCTTAGAATACATCCTAAACTCTTTGTCGTATGTTCTATTTCCTTTTTCCCTCAGGCATCATTGTGAGTAATATTTTCAGGTTTATTTCCTAGTTCTCTAAATTTATCTTATCTGTGTCTATTCTTTTGTTTAGGACATGCATTGACTAATCACATTTAACAAGTATATCTCTAAAAATTTATTTTAATTCTTTTAATATCTATCTAGCCATTTCCATAATCCCTTTTTGTTCATTTTTAAATTCCATATTGTATTTATTTAAATATTTTATACATGGCTATTTTATGTTCATTGTATGGTTTCTGACCTCCTTATTCTTTGTCCTCAAGTCAATAAAAACTGGCAGAAGACTGAAAAAGGAATTTATACAGGCAAGGCTTTGTTGGAGGGGTGGTTGCTGGAACCAACAGAAGACAGTGCTGGTTAAGAAGCAACCAGACTGGCTCCCTGAACAAAGGGCTGGGGAATTTTTAAAGGGTAGAGAGTGTTAAGTTTGATGCTAGCACTGAAATCATAACATGTAGAGGCGGGGTTTTGTTGACAGCTGCACATTTGGCAATCATGCATCTTCATACATCACATGTCTCATTAGCATGTTAAATCTCTGCCCTTTGGCATGATTTTCAGCATTCAAATGAGGCAAAAGGTCTATGATCTGTCAACTTGGGCTTCATTTTGGCAGCAACCAGTTGGTGCTGGCTTTGACTGAGACTGGCAGACCCCTGCTGCAATGGTTGCCACGTCCTATTCAAGAAAGCAGAACTACCTTCTGTTGAAGTGGGGAGTTAATCATTTTCAAAGCTTTTGTTCAGTATTATAAGCAAACTTAATCTTTGGCTCAAGGCTCAAGCAGGTAGCCAAAGTCCACCTCCTACGCTATCTCGATATGATAATTATGATATATGACTTATTCAGTTATTTAAATATGTTGTTAATGTTTCTGTTGATTCCCATTTTTTGTAGTAATTTTTATTATGACCCATATTTTATTAAATTTAATAAATGGGGAATACCATGATCCTAAATTGGTAGTAGATTGAAAATTTCTACTTCCAAACAGAATTTTAGTTTGTTCCAGATGATGATCAGAGATGTTACTGACAAGTTTAATTCTTTTTCACTGTCTTTAGATTAATGTGAGAATCTTAGCTTCAAATTTTTCACATTCCTGGGGGCAACCACTAGTAGTGTACTGATCTCTGATTGCAGATATGTTAAGGTAAAACATTTTATATTTTATATTTTCCTCATCTCTTATCTCTGCTAAAATTTAAGCTCTGTATTTATTGTTGTACCTTTAAACTTCAGAAATTTTCTTTACCTTTTAATGAAACCAGCAGTGCATTAAACTTTTTGTATGTTTTAGTTCATGCTGAGGCTTAATATATTTTAGCAGGGAGAGGGGAGTGCTGAAGTATCGTGTCTGCCAAAACACTATTTAAATGCTGTATTGCTAAGTTTGACATTTTAGAAGGAAATTGTAGTACCAACTCAAGGGGGGAGAATTGTTAAGAATTTTCATGACAAACAAATTTAAGATATGTGATCCTTTAGTCTAGATTAGAAAAAAAATGAAGAAAGAAAAGGGATGGGTAGGGTTAGAATGTTTGTAGTCTCAAATTTGCTATCCTATTTATTCTAATTCAGATGCTCTGATACATTCTTGCTCCTGAATTTCATTCTCTAGGTGCCATAAACGTTATTTGCCTTTGTTGAAAAGTTCCCTTTCAGAGAAGAAAAATACAATTGCCAGTACCTTAAATTTAGATTTGTGATAATATAGTCATTTCTCCTGAGCCACCCATTTGAAGAGAACTACTTCAGGTGTGTCGCTTGTGCAGGTATCTGGTTTCATCCTTTTTTCTATGGACTGAGTGAGGGTGGGGACTGCTTTATTTTTCTCTTTCATTCATCACAATATTTTGGCTTTATATAGAAGCCAAAGAATGGGAAAGAATAAGAATTAATATGAAGAGAAGTTCTGCAATGAAAGTATTAGATTAATGATAACAGACTTGGGGGAATTATTACACCTGCTGCTGTGGGAAAGAATGAGGGATGCTTGGATCACAAAGTTTCTGGGGAACTGAGTATGTACCAGTAAATCTAATATCTATATCTTTCCACATTCACTTCTCTCTAACTTTTCTTTGAAAACACATGTCAAGATATACATTATATTAATCAAGATACACAGAGAGACAAACATAAAAACTGTCAGGTTTGTTTGTTTTTAAAGCTCTTCACATACCTAAATCTTTTCTTATATGGGCACAATTCAATATATGCTATTGTCTGATCATATAATTACATTGAATTGGCTCCTATGTGTTCAGTATAATCTCATTACTTTAACATAACAGTTTCAGTTAAATATATGAATAATTTCTATATGTTTCAGAAAGTTAAGAATGCAAAATAAATCTTTTTAAGTACAAGTTTACATGTTAACAATAATTCAACCAGAAATAAGTGGAATGCCAGAAACATAAATTAAAAGATTCTTAACAGAACAGTTTTGTTTTTCCATTTCTATATAAAGGAGTTTGTTTTACAAGCAAAGTAACAAATGGCTTGGAACAATTTTCTTGTTGCTAGGCTCTCAGATACCTAAACAGACCTATGCTTTTTAGGTTTAAACATAACAAACTGAAACATTATAAAGATGCTTAGTAAAATAAGAAGGTGACTCATTACAAAGATTAAAATTTCTCTTTCCTCGTAGAGGTCCCTAATACTGTGTGCAACAAACATTGATTTCTGTTTTGGTTTCCTCCCTTTTTAAATCCTTCTCTTAAGCAAAAAACAACCTAGCTATGCTAATCTCTTTTTTAAACATGCAGCCCTCATTAAAATGTATTCTTCGAATATAACTTATTATTTTCTAATCGTTACAAATAAATTATTTTATTTTGAAATACTTTTTAATTAGTTCTATGAGGTAATAAATATGTAGTTGCTGATTTTGTTGGCTTATACGATCAGTCAAGTATAATAAAAAATAGATTTATTTTGAAGACTTTGATTCAAATGTTAGAGAAATCTTACCAATTGTATAGATACAATGGTAGGCATTATTTAGAAAGGAGCTTAGAACTAAACTCTAAGAAGACCTGAGTGACATTCCTGTTTCAATTACTCAATGGCTATGTGACGTGGAACAAGCCATACCCTTTTTCAAAAGTTCTCAGTTTCCCTACTTACATAATGACAAAGATTCCTTTGTGCTACAAAGACATTCAGAAACACGAAGGCCTGATACTTGTGTGTTGTGTATATGTGTGTAGTTGTGTAGTGTGGGTGGATGAGGATGCTGCTATCAAACTACATTATATATACAATAGGATTAAATGTGACACTATAAAATGTAGATGTATTTTATTTTATATGTAGTGTATATGTGTGTTGGGTGGGGGATTAAGTTTGAATGAAGGATTACCGTGATTGAGATGCAGAGAAATATATTAAAAAGATAGAGTAAAAACAAATGGGAGTTTAGCCTAAATAAAGGTGATACTTAAGGAAATAGAGGGTCCCTTGATTTTCTGTGCAAGCATTGGTCTATGAACTTTTTTCCCTAAAAACTGTGTGTCAAAGTCAAGGTTAAATTTTCCTGAAAGTGTTGAATAGATCACGAAAAACCAAAAGCACAAATGCTGTAGAACCAATATGGAATTAGACTATAAAATCAACTGGGAAAAAATATGGAAAACTTAGCAAGAAACAATACTGGAGGGTATATGAAATCTCAATATATCAAAATTAGAACAGGTCTTAAGAATTCCCACATATTAATAATATTTTATCTATTAATAGCACAATAGTACATTAAATGTTTAGTATCTATTCATTTTGATACATCTAAAAGAAAAATATTTAATTCCACAGCATCACAGTAATATTAGTGCTAAAATATTTTCCCCTTGAAATTCAAGATTATTCTTTTAGAAAGTTATAAGTGTGGAAAACTCCAGGAAAAAAGCTTACATAATGCCTACTGTAATTTCCTCATTGCCTAATGTTGATATATTGTGTGTGATATTGATATGACATTAAAGAATAATAATTTTGCAAATTCTGAATAACCAAAGTACAATAAATAAATATTAATAATTAGAATATCAATATTTGACCCTACTTTGCTTTTTCACTTATCTTCATCTGTATCTTAAAATTTTGAATTTCTATTAATATAACATTTGTTTTATTGTCTGTTATTTGCCTCTGATTAGTGGAATGTGTTCAGATTTAGTTGCTTCTGGGATATACGCACTTGTACTTGTGTGTGGGGTTGTGCGTGAATGTATAAGAAAACAATTACTGTAATTACTAACAATCATGGATATTTATAAGAGATCTGATTGTGGCAAGTTTATTTGTAAGCAGGTGAGTTTTTAACATTCTAAGTAAATATTTAATTAATAACATAAAAAGAAGAAAGTGGGAAAATCATAAATTGGACAGAATAATACGTTTCTACAAATTGAACACACCCACGTGACCAAAACCAAGTTTAAGAACTGGAACATGAGCAATATGCCAGAGGCTCCTCATAAATGCTCCCTTCCAGTTTTTACTCCTCTTCAAAGATAACCACATCCCTGCCTTCTAATACTATGTATGAATCTTGCTTGCCTTTTTTACAAATTTTTATAAATGCAATTATATAATATATACATTATTGTGTGTTTCTCAACTGTATGTCTCTGAGGATTTATTTCTGTCATTGGCTGTAGTTGTGGTTGATTCAATTCTTTGGCTGTGAGGTATCCATTATGTGATTTTACCACAGTTTATTTTTCAGTTCTCCTGTTGTGAGCATTTAGGTTATTTTCACTTTTGTGGTATTGTAAATAAGATGTTATAAACACTTGTACATGTATTTTAGGGAATATATATTAATAGAACCCAGTTCTGTTACGTAGATACCTCAATACTTGTTCTTTTTGTGCTAGATTCTTTTCAGATGATCAGATCATCTGAAAAAATTAAATTATTTTCATTTTTCCTCAGGTTTATACTTCTAATATTACCTTCTGATAAATTCATTGTCTATACAAACAAAATAATATGCATATTTAATTCATTTTTTCCAACCTTAAAATTATTGACATTTTTGGATGGAAAATCTATTGGTTGCGGAGGTCTGTCCTGTGCACTGTAGGATATTTAGCAGTATCCCTGGCCTCCATCTACAAAATGCCAGTAGCAACCCCCTTACATATACAGTAGTAATCAAAATTTTCTCCAGACATCACTGAATGTTCTGGGGCAGGGAGGAAAGGAATCATCCTTGATTTAGCATCACTGGGATGGAATTTTCAGAAAAATTAATAAATAACAATGTTATACATATTACAGAAGAGAAATTCTATGATTTGCTTCTCCAAAAATTTCATAAACTCTTTTAAAATTGTATTTTAAAGACAAATTTGAAAATGAACCTCTCATTTTCAAAAATAATCAATTCCAAAGGACAATGTTTAAACTATTTACCCTAGATTTTAAAATCTTTTCGCATTAGCTGTTACAACCTTCTGTATCTCTTCACAAATATCACAAATCCCTCTTTTATTAGTTAATTCTATTATATGCTATTGTGGTTAAGTGTTACCAAATAAATCTAGGTTCCTGGATCTACCATTTACTAATTTTATGATCACAAATGAGCTAGTTAATTTTTGTAGCTCTCAATTCTGCCATCTGTGAAAAGTTTTTGCCTTTAACATGTAGAGTTATTATGATAACTAAGTATAATTCCATACATAAAGTATATAAAGCATTGGGATAACAAAAAACACACTAATGAATTTATTAGGTAATAGAATGAAAATAATTGTTATAATGCCATTGACAATGAGGTTTAATTCATTTATGAGTTCCCAGAAAAACACCATTGCAATTAATAAATTGGGCTGTGATAGATACTTTGTCAGGGGAACAAGGGCCAGCCTTGTTGTGCAGTGAGTCAAGAGCCATCGATTGCTAAAGAGAAACAGATGAAACTGTGAAAATAAATGACTTTTGAGAGCCAGGAAGGAAGTAAATTGATTTAATAATAATAAAATGTAGAAAAACAATTCAGAAGTGATGGACTTTTAGTATTTATTTCTTTTATTTTTAATATAATTTAATTTAATTTTAATTGTAGCTGTGTTTGACAATTGGGTCACAAAATTCTTGAAAATTTAATGTTTGGCTCTTGTAAGTCTAGCTAACCACTGACTAAAAAAATTGTGGAAATATGTGAATAATATGTACAAATGTGCTTTGTTATCTCAAAACCAGGCATTATATGTCAAAGTTCTTTTCAACAAATATCTGGTCAAAAATGTCTCTGGATTATTAAAATTTCTATAAACCTGAGACTAAGACTTATTTTCATCATTACATAACAATAAAAGTAATGTGGACAATTTCTTCTTGAAATCGTCTGCTTGAGCTTATCTGTTTAAGTGTTCCATGAACACAAAATGTCTATTCAATAAGCATCTAGAAGTAATCATTGTAGGTTACACTTGATTAGATTTATTATGTCAATCTGACTTCTTTGATTAGGGATGTTTTTATTTTCTTATGACATTATGTATAATATTAGAATTCAGGAAAGAAATTAATCAATGTATATATTTTTCCATTATAAAATTAGGACTTCATTAAACATAATGATATATAATATTTTCGTCCAGCTAAAAACCATGATATAACACAATAGAAAAGTGAGTTTTTATCATATCTCAAGCAAAGGAATGTGAGCACTGTATTTGAAAAGTGCACTTATATATATAAATATAAAAACAAAGAAAATAAAACTTATACAGTCATCAGTAAGTCAATCAATTCTTCAACCCTTATTTAATGAGCAATTACAATGTGCTCATTAAATTGTTCTAGGTAAAAATAAAATAAACCATATCCCTGCCCTCATAGAGATTTCATTCTAGAGGTAAAAACAATGAGCAAATGAAAAGATAACTGTATATTATGCTAGATCATGCTTTGAAACGAATTACTTAAGTATTATGAAAATAAAATAATTCAGGATAAAAGGATTGCAAGTAAAATAGAGAAGGTATTTTTGGTAAAGTGCTAAAGGAAAGAATTTTGAAAAAGTGACTTGAATTGAGGACTAATAAGAAATTGAGCCTTACAAATATCTAGGGGAAACAAATTCCAGACAAAGTAAATGGAAAGGGCAAAGGACCTGGGGCAGAAGCATATTTGGAGGTTCAAGAAACAGAAAGAAGTGAGTAAAGCTGAGGAATAGCAGTAGATGGAAAATAGCCAGTGGCCAAACCACGTTATTACAAACTGAAACCGTAATTATTTAAACATTATTAGAATATAACCCAATATTAAATAAAAATAGGGCAACTATGACCTTGTATAAAAAGTACAAATATGAAAAAATCTTAAAAAAAGGTTATTAATGTTAATAATATAAATAATATAATATAAATAATAATATAATAATATAATGAATGGTAATGGAAATAATGTTATTACTGTTAAATTAAGCAGTATCTCACCTTTTTATATATTTTTATTATAAGCTTTCTTTGGAGACATTTACTTTATTGATTCATTTATTCCTTTATTTATTGAATATTTATATGCATAATTTTTGTGCTAAGCTCTTCTGTAAGAGATAAAAAGTATAATAAAAATATTTTCTGTTCTCAATGGTTTTTGTAATATTATATATTCTATTTTATAATTCAAAGTATTATAAAGGCATTTTAGGTTCACTTGATATTCTAGCCCTTTAACGTACTTTTAAACTTATCTTAATATGCAACTAGGGATCAATATTATATTTGAAATTTTAGAACTTGCATATTTATGGTAGATGCTTCTCTACTTTTGGTTGAGATAATAAATTGTAATATACTGTTATTGAGATATTACTTATCTGTGTTTGAAACATTATTATGGCTGAGACAGGGAGTTCGATTTTGTGCATGTTTCCTTATAAGACAACCTGAAGATGACTTTCAGTGGCACTTATTTGAAATGCTTTTAGCTGCAAGTAATAGAAATCTCACCTCCAACTGTCTTAAACAATAGGAATATTTATTCATTTATTTTGTTCCCAAACCAAAGGTCTGGAGTTAGGTAGTTTTAGGATTAGTTCCAAGACACAAGGTGTCATATGAGCACTTGGCTAATTTACACAATTTTCAGTTCTTCTCTCTGAGGTCCGAGGGATTGCTTTTGCTACTGCATGCATTGTGTCTTTTTGACTAGCCTAGAAGAGAAGTGATTCATAATGCATGCCTCGCTTCCTCCCCCCTCTTTCTCTTTTGAATTGGAATAAAGTCTCCTTTTCAGGTTCGGTAGTAAATTAGTCATTGACAGTCAGTTACAGGATTACCCATTTAGGTCCTCCCTGATTCAGGATCTGGGGTGAAAAAAGAGCCCTCCTTGACAAAACGAATTGCTCTGTCTAATCTAAAAAAAATGTTTTTTGAATCAAAGGTTCTGTTAACAAGGAACTAGGGCTTGGGCAAAATAGCTATGGAGTGGGCAAACAATATCTTCCTCTTTATTTCACTCAATTTATTCAAATTGACAAGTCTTTCATTCAATTGCAAAGATAAGTTCATGAACCAATAAGCAAAAATGAGCAAAGCTTAAAAAAAACTACTACTTACTGGATTCTAGAATTAACTGTTAATAAAGGTTGAGTTGAAAATAATAATTTAATACATTTTGAAATTATATCTTGTTATGTCTATACTGCTGTCAAGCATCCCTTTTATTAATCTCTATCTAAACTATTTAGCACAATCTTTCAGATCTTTTCACTATATTCAAACCTAAAATTGTAGTGTGATTTTTAGATTTTTATGTGATCATTTTGTGTGATTAAGAATTGACCCCTTTTGCTAATTATTGACAGAAAGCTTCTCAGAATAAGAAACAAAATGAGTAAAATAAAAAAAATAGTTTTCATATTTGACATAATTCACCAATATTTAAATCATCATTATTAACTTTTTGAAGACCACTTCAAGAATTTTATGTACTGTAAGCCAGCAGTCCCCAACCTTTTTGGCACCAGGGACCAGTTTCATGCAAGACAATTTTTCCATGGACCTGGGGTGGGTGGCGTAGGGGGTGGTTTCAGACAAATTCTCATAAGGAACACACAACCTGGATCTCTTGCATGCACAGTTTACAGTAGGGCTCGTGCTCCTATGAGAATCTAATGCCGCCCCTGATCTGACACGAGGCTCAGGTGGTGATGCAACGGGTGGGGAACAGCTGTAAATACAGATGAAGCCTCACTCATCCTGCTTGCCCTCTGCCAGCTCCTCAACTCTTGCTGTGCGGCTCAGTTCCTAACAGATTGAGGATTGGTACTGGTCCTCTGCCTCAGGAGTTAGGGACTGCAGCTGTAAACCGTCTCCACGATAACTATGTATGTCTACAAATTATGCATAATATTTCTGAAATGAATGCTCACTCTCCATGAAGTCCATTAAAGTACCCCATAAGTCCATGAACCTCAGGATAGAAAATTCTTATTTAAATTAACGTTTTTAAAAAAATCATCTCTTTCCTATTCAATTCATTCAGCTGATTTTAATTAGCTGGATCCTGTAATGATACAGTTCTATCTATTATAAAATCACATTTCAAATACCTTTGTTGATAAGGCATTTTCTTCCTAAGACCTGCTCCCATACAGTCTCAGCCTAAAATTCCTTTTTATCATACAGAGCACCGTTTTAATAATTTATTTTTTGCAAGTACTTGAAAAGTCGTAATTTTTATGACAAAACCAGTTCTATTTATAATCATTCCTGCTGTCCGTGTCCTACTGAAGTTAGTTGGCCTTTGTTTGGGGCGAGAATAAGTAATTTGTCTCATAAATTTTCATGAAAAAATATAACTCTGTCCTCCTCACATCTCATATTTAAATCATGGTCCTTACCATAACAAAAAGTATGAGCTGTACACTTAGAGAATTCAATAAGAAATTTATATTCTCTCCAATCAAAGTTTTATTTCAGACACATGTTGCTTGAGACAGCCTAAGAAATTATTAAAAATCAGTTAATATCATGCTATATCACCATGAAATAAAATACATGAAATTCCATCTTACTGTCCAAGATATGTACCCAAACTGAAATAGAATTTACCAATGTTCTTAGTTTTTATAGAAAAATAATATAAGAAATGTTAGATTCTGAATAGTGATTTTGTGTTCTTGATAAAATATGGTCCCAGACAAATGTCCCTTGCAGAGAAATATTTGTGTAGTTCCAGAAATATATTTGTCTCTACAGATTTGTTTATACATTTTATTTTATCAGTTAAGAAAAATAATGCAACTGAAAGTTTTATTTATTTATTTTAATTATGATTGAAACTCATTTTGTGCTTACCTATTATAATCGGTCCATCTCAAAAGCCTAATAATGTCCACTAATCAGGGCTCTTCCGGCTCTGATTCTGTTTTATCACTTAGATACTATCTTGAAAATTGCATTCAGTAGTCTTTTCAGAGTTCATAAGCAACATATTCACATTGTTAAGCACTTTGATATTTTGTGAGTTTTGAAGACTTAGAGACCACATGCAGAATGTCCATAGTTTTCTAGATTCCTCTTTGTATATGGATGTTGCACAAACATGTGTGCCTGCTTGTGTACTTGTGTTTTTATGTGCATGTTCATATACAGTTGACCCCTGAACGATGTGGGGGTTAGGGGTGCTGACCACCCACACAGTCAAAAATTTGCATATACCTTTTGACTCCCCAGAAACTTAACTACTAATAGCCTACTGCCAGCCAAAAGCCTTACCCATGACATAAACAGTCAACTAACACATATTTTGTATATTATATGTATTATATGCTGTATTTACAATAAAGCAAATTAGAGAAAAGAAAATGTTATTAAGGAAAGCATAGAGAAGCATATATTTACTACTCATTAAGTGGAAGTGGGTCATCATAAAGGTCTTCATTTTCATCACCTTCACGTTAAGCAGGCTGAGGAGAAGGAGGGATTGGTCTTGCTTTCTCAGGAGTGGTAGAGAGGAAGAAAATTGCTTATAAGTGGAGCCACACAAACCTGTGTTGTTCAAGGGTCAACTGTATAGACAGCAGAGAAGAGGTAGAAAACGGAAAAATAGTAGAGAAAAAGGAAAGTCAGGGAACAACTATCATATTTTTTTCTTAGTATGTATCAAGTACTCTCTAAGCATCTTATATACGTTATTTCACTTAGTCTTTACAACAATGCTTTGATCCTGGTATTAACCATCATCCTATTTTATAAATTTTATATATATAGTAATGTTATAAAAAGAATAATAATAAACTTGGAGTTAAAAAATCTACATCCAGGCTGGTCACGGTGGCTCACGCCCATAATCCTAACACTCTGGGAGGCCGAGGCGGGTGGATCGTTTGAGCTCAGGAGTTCGTGACCAGCCTCAGCAAGAGTGAGACCCCATCTCTACTAAAAATAGAAAGAAATTGGCTGGACAACTAAAAATATATAGAAAAAATTAGCCGGGCATGGCAGCACATGCTTGTAGTCCCAGCTACTCGGGAGGCTGAGGCAGGAGGATTACTGGAGCCCAGGAGTTTGAGATTGCTGTGAGCTAGGCTGACACCGTGGCACTCTAACCTGAGCAACAGAACAAGACTCTGTCTCAAAAAAAAAAAAAAAAAAATCTATATCCATATATACATGTGAATGTGATTATCCAGTTGCTGGAGCTGATTTGCCCATAGCATGCTAGAGACATGTTCATATTAAGCTGAGTTTTTGTAACTATAGGTATGCATAGTTGTCTCCTTCTTTAAAAGGGGAGAATCTTTTATAGGATGGTCTTCATATAAACTTTATATTTAATTTGAATTTGAATACATTGATAAAATTAACCTACATTTAGAAACATGAAGACCTTTGTTTTTATTTGAATTCTCTTAGTAATAAGACAATAGATTAATGCATTGATAATATGCAAATTATAAAAGCCATGGATATTTGTATCATTTCAATAATAAAATGTGAAAAATGTAGCATAATTGTAAATTTAACAAAGGGGTATGTGTGTGAGTGCACATGTGTATATATAATGAATGAAAGTAATTAAATCAATAGTTGATTTTATGACACTTAAGTACAAGTTGTTATAAGGGGGTATTTAATCATTTACATCATGGGAGAAACAAAGACAAGGGCTGGGACCTCTGTGATATAAATTAAAGACCAGTCTCCTACAAGTCCCACCACTGGAATGATTTAACTGTAAGTATTCTCTTCCTTCTGTAACACTGCTCAAGGTTCACGTTCCTGAAAAGGCAAGTTTTATTGGTCTGGGAACTTGGAGACCTGAGTAACAGTTTCAGCAGGATTGCAGGGGAATGGGAGAGGGATAGTTTACAACAGGAAAGGCTAAGTCTGCCACCAAAAAAAAACGATGGAAAGGATGCTGATCAGGCCCATAGGCCTGCCCTGTGTTGACATGCAACCCTAAACTGCGATCACTTCCATTCCCAGTTCTTTTTCTTCCTTCCCCGTTTCCTTTTGAAGACATAAGAAAAATTGTTATAGGCAACTCAAATCAAAGCGAGGCATTTAAAGATTGGTAAAATAATGGAAAGTGTACTTTAGAGAAACTTGTCTGTCACTTTCCTAGCATCCCCCGCTGTAGATACACTTTAGGAACTTCCAATGCCTGTCTTTAATTACTGTCTAAAGTTGAGGATAGTGTTTAGCAATGAAGGCAAGGAAATGATGGACCTCCCACGCTACTTTACAAAAATGAATGACCCCATGCTCAATTTCATCCTCCTTTTCCATTCTACTCCTGAAATAAAAGTTTCTTTTTATTCAGATTTAATATTTCCATTTGTGATTTTGGTCCAATTTAGTCTATTTTTACAGAGACCATTCTCCATCACTTTTCTCCAATCTAGTTTGTACACTCCAGCCCTCTATCTGTCTAGTGACCTTTCCTGCCTCTGACAATACATTCAAGCTTGCCTGTTTGAGCCATGTTAAAAACCTACAGAGGCTCCTTATCACTCAAATTCATGGCTCTGAAAAATCATTCATTTCAGTTCTCTCTTTCTCAGTCTCACAGTCAGCATTCCCTGATTAGCCGCCCATTACCTCTTACCTAGGTTAGCATTTCCCAAACTGATTTCTGTAGTCTTGCTAATCAAAATGTTGTCGACAGACCAGCAACATGGGCATCACCAGGGAAGTTTTTGGAAATGTGGAATCCACAGACCATAATGAATACGAATCTACATTTTAACAAGATGCCAGGGTTTCTCAGAATAAGGTGTTTCTCTTATTCTGAGAAACATTTTCTATAGAGTATAAGTTCCACCAGATATTGGGGTGGGTGGGCTAGTGAGAGAGAGAGAGAAAAAGAGAGAGAGAAAGAGAAATGGAAGGTAGGAGAAAGAGAAGGAGAGAGGAGAGGAGAGAACACATTGTTTCTCTTCTTGGATATCCACAATGTAACTAGTCTGTTTAAAGCTAATGTAAAGTCTTATGGTACAGAATTAGAATTCTGCATATAATGTACATGCAAGATCTTATAAAGAGCATTCTATGCATAGTAACTATTTTATATTCATTCATTTTCTCATTTTCTATTTTTATATAGAATTACTGTTGTTATTTATATTTATTATATCCTGACTGCAAATAACCAATGGAAAGATTTATTTGAATTCTTTCAGTCAAAAATGCATGTAATATTTCATTAAATTATTTTTATATAAATAGTTGTTGTCAAACATTGTCTGATGGGATAGTTTTAGGAAAAAAAAGATTATTGGTAGACATTCTGATGATTGGGGCTTGATATTGAGCCTTAGTGTAACTCTTGTGATCCATTCAAAACCTACAGAGTCCCGGCTGTTACTGTAAGAGGAATGTTGTTTTCTCCTTGATAAATAACTCAGTGTGGCACACCCACCTCTTTTATACATTTTCATAATAAACACGGTCTTCCTTCTTAGTGATTCTCTTTAGAAACATCCAAAATTCACTATCAATGTGGCTGCCAAAGCTACTTTAAATTGGGGAACCATTTGGATGCTCATTAGAGCACATAAAGAGACAAAACCCAGCACCATTTGTCAGCTGATATTCTCAGAAAGAAGCAGGCACTTGAATGCTTTCCTGTCCAATAATATGAAAATTGGCTCTAAGGCTGGACTCAGCGTTAGTACATAATGTGCTTTTAGAACCAGGAGACTCTAAAAGTAACATTAGATTGTAGGTAAAATTATGACTGCAAAGAAATTCAGTTATGTGGGTTTACTTTTGTTGGTTTCAGTCACTGATAAAAATGCATTGAATTAGAAAAGTTAGGCAGATGTCAAGTACAGATCAATAAACCCCATGGAGTTTTAAATCAAGTTAAGGGATTGATTGAAACAGACATTCCTTATTATAATCACTTGACTTTGTCTGTTTTTCATTTGCTTGAGGATTAATTCTGAAATAGATCCCTTTTTGCATATTAATTTTACATGGTAAAATTTATTATATTAGGCAGAATATTATTTTTGAGATATAAACAAGAACAAAGATTAGTGTTTATGCAGAAAGATCACTTTTAATTATTTTAAAAATCAGCATTTAAAGATTTCTTATTGCTTATCTCTTCTCTACTTTGGTGTCCTCAATCAGCACATTCAAAAAGCAGCAGCTTAACCTCAAAATGATGATTAAAAAATAAATAAACGAAAACTAATTTTTAATTCAATGAGGTTATACACTGATGATTTATAGCATGCTAAGCACTCCAGCACTCACGAGATCAATAATCCAGCAGATTATAAGATAATTGCTTGCTCTTATGTATATCACACTTTTAATTTATATTACAAACGCTTATTTAGAATATTGGCCTACAAATAAGGCTTGTTGTTGAAATTTTTAAAAAACGATTTTTCTCTCCTGTGAGCAATTTATTACATAAGTAATTTTGGATATTAGTGATATCAACAGAAAAAAATAATTTAAATTATTTTTCTGCTCATCCAATGGAAGTCGAAATTATTCATGAGGTTGAAGTCCTGAAACCTTGTTTATCAAATTCAGAGCTGACAGGTAATTCAAATGCTCACTTTTTCCTGAGGACACTGATCTTCTGCAGATATAAAACAGTGAAATGGTATTCAGATCTATAGTGTTTTGCTACGCTATGGAAAAAAATTACTAGTGACAGGACATTCTTTTTCTACAGAGCTGCATAGTTAAGTGTCACACAGTTGGGGAGACAAGCTTTCACAGTTCTTGCCCTATGTGTCATAATTGATAAAGGACAAAAAACAATAAAGCGATGCCTTGTAATGTTCAATCAACAACAAAGAGAGAAACTTCTGGGGCTGTTGAAAATTAGATATTTTACTCTCTTAAATATTAATTATGATTGAAGAAAAGCAAAGCATAAAATAGAAAAAAAACTAAGAAATTCATAATCTGAAGAAGCTAAACTTTTCAGCTTCCTAAAATTAAAATTCATATATTCATAAGATCTTGGTTGCTTTTTTATCTTTATAAGCATCAGTTTTGGAGATTGCACCGATTAATGAGCACTTAACATCTGGGACTGCAGACAGGAGTAAGACATCATTTCTATCCTGAAGGAACTTGTGGAGTGATACAATTAGCACAACAATAATTATTTGAGGAAAGAGGCAGAACATAGCCACTTGGAGACATACAAATATAGATAGAAAATGCACTTTATCCATTCAACACAAAAAGTTCCCGGAGACTATATGCCAAACACTATGCTAAGAATAAGAATTTAACTGGGGGCATAAGGGAAATTTTTCTAGGCAAATCAAATTTAAGAGAGGAACTGAAGCATTGAAAGATGCAATTTCCAGTTATCTAGAAGGAACAGGATGTATACTCCAGGGATACAAAATTGTCATGATATAATGAGCATACTGGGAAAGTTTAAATGTGTTCTGGTGATGAAGAATAATCTAATAGAAAATAATTAGTGATGCTTTAGCAATATATTAATCTGGAAGCAAAAGTTTATTTTGAGTGGGGTAAACTGTGGTGGTTAGGGTCTCTCAGCCCAAGCTCACCAATTTTATATGTTTTGTGATATTGGGGATGAGAGTCTGCAAACTTCATCTCTAAGATTTCCTTATCATCTGGGAGATAATAGTGTAAAAGGCCAAAGGAGAGGAGAAGGGATTCTCTTCCTGCCTCCACTATCTGTCAGCATCCTTTCAGCTCCAGTGCCATTGGTACTTCTGGACCTACCAGATAGCACAGTCCCAGGTGGCCCAAGAATCACCCACAAAGTTCCTATCGCCCACTCCCTGAATGCCTCCTCCTTCTCCCCAGCCCCCAGCTAGGTAGCAACACCAGCCATCTGGAAGCCCCTTGGTGATAAGCACAGTAGATCTGATAAATTTCTAGTTGCTGGTGACTTCTGATCCTTTGGTTCTGAAACCTTAGGTTCTGAAACCTTCTTGTAGATCCCATATTTTCTTTCCATTTCTGATACCTGAGGAACCAATTATGTATATTAAATGACCTGTGTTTGAAATTCCTAGCTTCGCTTCTGTTTCTTGAATGTATCTTAACTGATATGGAAAGCACTGAGAGATTTTGCCCATGGGGTGGCATAAAGTGATGTAATTTAAAAAGTGTAATTTTGTGGTTTGCAGGATTAATAGAATGTATGATAATCTTGAAGAATTGTGTTCATTTGGAAGAACTATTAGTAATCCAGGTAAAGAGAAACATGATGACTTCATTTTGACAACAGGTAGGCTACTGGTGGCATTCTTAAAAGCAATTTCTGTGACATAGTGAACACAGTAGAGATAACAGTGGGTTGAAGCACTGAGAAAGGTAATCCAGCAGTGTATGTTACTATTTAGAAAAAAATTTGGCTGAGAAAGAACAGAGAAATTCCATAACATAAGAAATATGTGTGATCAAAGAGATATTTTTGATTGAACAGAGAAAATAACATATTTGCTTCTTCATTATTTTGAGATGCTAATGGCTTAAATAAAATTCAGAGAAAATTTTGATAGAGTATTAACAGAATAACTAGGTATTTAGATCGTTAACATTTTCTTAATGTTTGAGAATTCCTTGTGTTTTCGTAACTGCTACTGTAAAATTTCTATACACTCACCCACCATGATGTGAGATGTAAGCTCCACAACTTCAGGACTTTATGTTCACTTCTGAATCACCAGTGCCTGGCAAAAAATAGGTACTCACTAAACATTTGTTGAAAGAATTAATCTATATTTTAGTGTATTTACTTGTCTTAATTGTTATATATAAATGTGATTTTAAATATATTTTTGTTTCCAAGTTGAAAGGACTTCTACAAGAAAATCTTATTTAATCAGATTTTCCTAATTCCTAAACTACTCCATTGGTTACACATGTCATACCATGTAGATGCAGCACTATGAGGGATATATTTATAGTAGCAGTCTTGCCTTTTTACAGACTAGCTCAGAATTAACTATAAAGTGTCTCCAAATAAACTGGTCTATAACGTAATTCTTATAAATTCCATATTGGGATCTCAAAATCGGAATTTTAGAGCAGACTTTACATATAAATATTTAGGAAAGGAGAAGATAGAAAATGTAAATCGGCTGCCACTTTATAAAACTGGTTACGTTTTTTTGAAAAATTATTTTGAAGTGTGTTAGTTTGTTGTGTTTTCTGACTGCTTTCTATGAACACAGAATATAGCTTCAGGAGAACATAGGGAAATAATAATTGGAAGAGGTGTTATTTTTCTTCAGTGAAAGCAGAAAGCAGTATACCTTTTCAAAAGAAGATATGACCCTGTGGTTATTTAAATCTTTATTTTAATATTTCTTGATCATGACTTCTGTATTTAATACTGTAGAATTTGAATTGATTTTTTTTATGGTTTTGAAGTGTCTTAATTACAGAGATGATATAAAACAAAACAAAACCTACTTAGCATCATTATAAGTCAGGATGGATATTTTTTAAAGGATAAGCCTCTTAATTGGTAAAATAAAGGTTCTGCCATACCCACTTTCAGAAAACTAATGAACAAACAAGTTAGATAAAATGTTTTCAATTTAAGTCAATGAACTGGAAATAAAATTAGTACTTAGTGGCTCAAACTAAGACAAGGAAGGAAGCAGATAGGTGAGTATAACACTGAATTCAGCTTTCTTTATCATGAGAATATTTGTCAAAACAGATAAACATAATTTTTAGTGACACAGGGATACTGGGGAGAGATGAAAAAGGTCCAGGGACCACTCACAGTTGAGGAGACCATGATCCTCCAAATTCCTACATAAAATCAGAACCCACAAATTCTATATCATTATTGAAACAGATAAGTAGAAATATCCTTCTCCCAATCTCTTCAAGAATAAAGAACTCTAAGAAAAATTGTCTATCTTGAAACTTGACGCTTAGTATAGACAGGAAAAAAGAAATTGCCCCAATGAATTTGTAATGATAAACATGATCTTCCATAAGTATGCAGACTAACTTTTCACTAACTGAATGGCTCAAAACCTGAAGCTCAGAATTTATATTTAAATTGAAGGGTCACCGGCACCCTTCCAACCGGAGAGAAGCAAACACAAGTCTTCTGTGGAGAACTACATTCAGCAAAGGTGTCAAAGAATTCCTGTGGTAAATGTTAAAGGAAAATGAGTAGATTGCTAAAAATTACAAAACACACAAATAGAAAGCAGGCATTACCAACAAGAGCCAGAAAAAATAATTCATACCAAATTGAGCTGTAGAGACATTAAATATTGGGTATATCAGATATGAAATATAAAATACTTATATGAAACATATTCAAAGAAATAAAAATAAAGGTTGTAATATGGGAGAGAAGCATGAGACATAAAAATTGACCCATCAAAGATTTTTTTTTTTTGAGACAAAGTTTCACTCTGTTGCCCAGGCTAGAGAGCCATAGTGTCATCCTAACTCACAGCAACCTTAAACTCCTGGGCTCAAACAATCCTTCTGCCTCAGCCTCCCAAGTAGCTGGTACTACAGGTATGTGCCACCATGCCTAGCTAATTTTTTTTTCCATATATTTTTAGTTGTATGCCTAATTTCTTTCTATTTTTTTTTTAGTAGAGACGAGGTTTCACTCTTGCTAAGGCTGGTCTCGAACTCCTGACCTCAAGTGATCCTCCTGTCCCGGCCTCCCAGAGTGCTAGGATTGTAGATGTGAGCCAATGCGCCAGCCCAAAATTTTTAAAACAAACCAAAAACATATAAAATCTAGAAATATGAGACTTCTGGTTCCATGACAATAAAGCAGCTTATTCTTCACAAATCCTCCCACTTACAATTTAAAAAAAAAAACTAAACATAATGCAACAATAATGAAAAAATAGAAAGATTCTGAAAGGTGAGAAGAAAAGAAGACAAGCTGTCTAAGAACTGCAGGATTTGAAAAATGACACATTCAAATACACGATCAAAAATCTCTCATCAAGAACCAGGAGAATCACAAATTGAATGAAAAAGAAAGTCAACATATGGTAGCACCAAAATGAATCAAATGGTGTAATTGCTTTACAAGGATTTTAAAGCAGCCATAATAAAAGTTGCTTCGAAAAGCAATTACAAAATCTCTTGAAACAAATGAAAAAAATGTATAAAATGTAATGTATCATAGCAAGAGTTTAAAGAAGAAAAATCATATGATCCTATCATTAGATGCAAAAAATATATTTGCAAAAATTCTAATACCCGTACATGACAAAAACTCTTTGCAAATTAGGAATATAGGATAACTTACTCAATGTAGTAAAGAACATCTACAGAAATCTACAGCTAACATCATACTTAATGGTGAAAGACTGAAAGTTTGAGAACAGGAAAAATTTTTGCTTTCTCCATTCTTATTCAACACAATACCAGAATTCCTTTCTACCCATTGTGACAAGGAAAAAAAAAAATAGAAAAGAAAAAAGAAAGAAAATGAAATGAAAGACATGGAAAGCAAAAAGGAAAAAAAAAAATCCATCTCTATTTGCGCATGACATAATTGTCTATATACAAAATTCCATAGCATTTGAAAACAAAAAGTCTCTTATAATAAGTTAGTTTTTCAAAGTTGCTGGATACAAGAACAAACTGTAAAATAAATTATATTTGTGTATACTACAATGAATACATAACAACTGAAATTAAAAACAATACCATTTACCACTGCTCTAATAAAAATGAAATACTTAGAAATAAATCTCACAGAAAATGTGCAGCCTGCATATTTTGAAATTTGAAAACTTTTGATGAAATAAATCAAGGAAAATCTAAATAAAACAACAGACCATTTCCATGAATTTAATACCTCACCATAGTAAAAGATATCAATCTCCATAAATTGACCTCTAAGTTTAAAGTTGGAGTCTTTTTTTTTTGAGACAGAGTTTCACTCTGTTGCCCGGTCTAGAGTGCCATGGCATCAGCCTAGCTCACAGCAACATCAAACTCCTGGCTCAAGCAATCTTACTGCCTCAACCTCCCGAGTAGCTGGGACTACAAACATGTGCCACCGTGACCGACTAATTTTTTTCTATGTAGATTTTTAGTTGTCCAAATAATTCATTTCTATTTTTAGTAGAGATGGGGTCTCGCTGTTGCTCAGGCTGGTCTCGAAATCCTGACCTTGAGCGATCCACCCGCCTCGGCCTCCCAGAGTGCTAGGATTACAGGCTGGAGCCACCGCGCCCAGCCTGACCTCTAAATTTAGTGCAATGCCTATAAAGATCCAAGCAAAGCCTTGCATCTTGAATATATAAAGAACTCTCAAAACTCAATTGAAAAATTATGCTATCTGATTTAAAAATAGGAGCAAAAAACATGAACGGACATTTCACCAAAGCGGATATACAAATGACAATTACCATATGACTCAGTCATTATACTCATGGCATTAATCCAGTGAGATGAACTATTATGTTCATACAAAAACTTGTACATTGATTGTCATAGTAGCTTTCTTTGTAATAGGCAGAAACTAAACAAAAACTCAGGTATCCTTCATTGGATGAACAGTTGAACAAACTTTAGGACAACCATATCTCAAATACTACTGGGCAATCAAAAGAAAAAAAATTATTAATATATAAAACAACTTGGATGAATCTCCAGAGAATTTTAGTGAGTAAAAAAAGCCAATCATTGTAGGCTACATATTATACAATTCTATTTATATAACAGTTTTTAAAAGATAAAATTTAAGAAATAGAGATTTGTGGTTATGAGTTTGAGGCAAGGGGAGGAGGGAAGTTATGCAGCAGGGAGGTAGACGTGATTATCGAAGGGCCACGTGAGGGATCACTGTGAGCTTATAGACACATAATAAAATTGTATAGGTTCCCATGGGGGGAACTGAGTAAATGGTATCACGGTGTTTCTGTAGTATGTCTTGTAACTGCATGGGAATCTACAACGATTATGATAAAAAGTTTAATTTAGAAAACACCGTGCTGTGGCAAATGCACAAAATTCAATAATTACTATTGAAACAAAAACCTAGAAATAAAAACCAGTATTTTAAAAACCTTCGATGGATGGCGTTTTATTAGATTAAACCTAGCTGAAGAGGGACTAGTGAACTATAAGACAGTTCTGACCAACTTATCAGGAATGCAACTCAGAGAGGAAAAATACAAAAAAGTGTTTCAAAATTGTAGAATGTGGAAAGGTCTGATAGATATCTATTTGGAGCTACACAAGGCAAGAAGAGTGAGTGTACAATGGGGGAAATGTCTGAAGATATAATAGCTGCAAACTTTTTAAAACTTTGGAAAGATTCAGGAAGTTCATAAACTAAAAAGAAAATAAATATCATAGTAAAACTAGAAAATATCAAAGAAAATACCAATTGTCTTCTAAGAAACCATAATTTGACTGACAGTTGACTCAATAGTAATATCAGAATCCATAAGACAGTGGAATAAGAGCTTTAAAGCACTTAGAGAAAATATCTGTTTAGAATTGTGTACTCAGCAAAAATATTTTTTAAGAACTATGGAAAAATAAAAGCAATTCTATCACAAAACCAAAAATACGCAAAATCAACAAACTAAATGGTTGCAATGATGACAGTATTGTTAGACCTCATTAGAAGTAGGTAAGAACAAAGGCATATCTGCCTTATAAGTCACATTATAAATCTTTGTTTCAAGAATAGCACAAAGCTTTTATATAGAGGAGTTTAAATATATCTTGATGTTTGCTCTGCAGAGAATGGATTGGAAAAATGCAAGAATCAGTTCTAGATATTCAATAGGGATGTGAATTCAATGTTTTGAGAAGGAAATAATGATGTCTTGAACTACAATATAGAAAATGAGAAAGAAGATACATTTGAAATTATGACTTTCAAGGAATTTTGGGGACTATATCTTCTGATCTGAATATTCTACAAATAAGGAAAATGAGCATTACATGGCAAAGTGACTTGATTTAAAAAATCACAAAACTGTATGATCTCATTTGTATGTGGAATTGAAAAAAGATGATCTCACAGAAAAAATAGTGGAAGGATGGCTACCAGAGGCTGAGGCGAAGGAAGGATGGGGAAAAGGGAGATATTGATCACAGGGTACAAAGTTTAAGGTAGACTGGAGGAATGTTTTAGTGATCTATTGCACTGTAAGGTGACCACATTTAGTAACAATGCATTGTATATTTCAAAATTGCTTAATAGATTTTACTGTTCTCACCACAAATAAAATGATGAGTTGGTGAGTGATGGGTATATTAATTAGCTTGGCTGAATCTTTCTATAATGTATACATAAATCAAAACATCATATTGTACTTCATAAATATACACAATTATTTCAATCAAAAATATATTTTAAAAATCACATGATTATTTATTAGTAGAGGGAGGATGAAAATTTAGGTATCTAGCTCCCAATTCAAGCTATTTTTGGCTATAGATGAAGCAAAGATATATATGCTTCTATCTTCTGCCTTCCAAACCCTGCTACTATTCTAAATCATAATTGTACTCTGAATGAAAAAAGTCTGATATACAAAACACTGATGTAAGAAATTGAAGAGTGTACAGACAAATGAAAAGTCATCCCATGTCCATGGACCAGAAGAATTAATATTGTTAAAATCACAATATGACTGAAAGCAATTGTACAAATTCATTGCAATCCCTGTCAAAATACCAGTGAAATTCTTTACAGAAATAGAAAAAAAATCATAAAATTTACATGAAACTGTAAGAGGCCATAGAGAGCCAAATAAATCCTGAACAAAAAGTACAAAGCTGGAATACCACCCTACCAGACCTCAAAATACACTACAAAGCTGTAGTAACCAAAATGGTATGGTACTGGTATAAAAACAGATACATGGTCCAGTGGAACAGAATAGAGAACTCAGATATTAATGGCTATATCTACAGCCAACTGAGTTCTCACAAAGTTACCAAAAAGACTACTTGGAGAAAGGAAAGTCTGTTCAATAAATGATACTGGGAAAACTGAATATACATATTCAGAAGAATGAAACTAGACCTTCACCTCTCATCCTGTATAAAAATCAACTCAAAATGGATCAAAGACCTAAATGAAGCACCCAGAACTGTAAACCTACCTACTAGAAGAATACAGGGAAAATGCTTGAGGCCACTGGTCTGGGAAAAGATTTTATGAATAAGACATCAAAAGCACAGGCAACAAAAGCAATAATAAACAAAAGGAATTACATCAAACTAAAAAGCTTCTACACAGCAAAGGAAACAATCAACAATATGAAAAGACAACCTACAGAATGGGTGGAAATAGTTACAAACTATACAGATGCCAGATTAATATTCAGAATACACAAGGCACTCAAATATCTCAAAAGCAATAAAACAAACAATATAATTAAAAAATGGGCAAATAATCTGAACATTTTTCAAAAGACATTCAAAATGCCAACAAATATATGAAAAAATACTCAGCATCACTAATCATCAGGGAAAAACAAATCAAAACCACAGTAAGGTGTCAGTTCACCCTAGCTAGAATGGCTATTATCAAAAAGGCTCATTCACTGGCACCAAGCGATGCCTTTTCAGAAAAGTTGCTAAAATGAAGACTTGGATAAAGAGTATCTTCCCCAAGTGATATGCACAAAAGATATTTAGTCGAGATGGAAGTATGTTCATAACACTTTTTTCAATTTTATTACAAAACTATTATTTCAGAATATTATGTGGGTACAAATGTTTGGTTATATGGATTGCTTTTGTACTGCTTCAGTCAAAGTTATAAGTGTGCCCGTCACCCAGAGAGTGTACATTGTACCCATTCGGTATGATTTAACCCATCCCCTCCTCCCCCCTCCCACATGCATGATTTCCATTGAGTTCTACTTCCAGCTGTGCACATGAGTGATGATTGGTAAGTTCTAATTTAATAGTGAGCACATGTGTTTGTTTTTCCATTCTTGTGATACTTCACTTAGGAGAATGGTCTCCAGTTCCTTCCAGATTGTTGCAAAAGGCATTAATTCTTTTTTGTCACTGAGTAGTACTCCATGGTATACATATACGACATGTTATTAATCCACTCATGAATTGGTCGGCATTTGGATTGATTCCACATCTTTGTGATTGTGAATTGTGCTGCAATAGACATTCTAGAGCAAACGTCTTTTTGATAAAATGACTCATAACGTTTAATGTAGAATAGAATTTGGAAAGAAAAGCCAAAATGGAAGAGCAATTACAAACTATTTATGCTATCCAAGCAGAGAATAAAAAGAGGCTAACTAAAGCAATGACAGTTGCAAAGAGAAGGGAAAATGAGTGATTCATTTAATGCATTCCAAGAGTAGGGATGTCCCATACTTCTTCTATACTCCAACTGTCTCTGGTGTAACATGTCAGATTTATGAAAGAAATAGTATTGTTCATCATAAAAACAAATATTGGAATACCACAATATTGTTCTAATTATTCTAGCTATTTCATTCACTGAAATACACACACACAGATATATATATATATATATATATATATATATATATATATAGAGAGAGAGAGAGAGAGAGAGAGAGAAACTACGGGAAAATAGCTGGTAGATGTCTTTCAACTCCTTGGTTAAATTTATTTCTAGAATTTTTTTTTTTTTGTAGCTACTATAAATACATTGCCTTCTTGGTTTCTTTTTCAGCTAGTTCATTGTTTGTGTATAGAAATGCTACTGATTTTCATATATTAATTTTGTATTCTACAAATTTACTGAATTGGTTTATCAGTTTTAATAGTGTTTTGGTAGATTCTTTAGGTTTTTCTATATATAAGATCATGTCCTTTACAAACGGGGACAGTTTGACTTTCTCTTTTCCCATTTGGATGCCCTTTATTCTTTCTCTTGCCTAATTGCTCTGGCTAAGATTTCTAGCACTATGTTGAATATGAGTGGTGAGAGTAGGCATCCAGGTCTTGTTCCAATTCTTAGAGGAAAATCTTTCAGCTTTTTCCTGTTCAGTAACATACTAGCTGTGGTTTTGTCATGTATGGCCTTTATTGTGTTGAGGTACTTTCCTTCTAAAACTAATTTATTAAGAGTTTTTATCGGACCGCTCCTCCCTCTCCACTGGAGGATAGATGGTGGATTTTGCCGCAACCGGCTTTTTCTTTTTGTTTTTCCCCCGTTCTGGTTTCATCCGGCGCCATCGTGCTTCTAGTGGGGGCCGTGCCTGAGATGCGGAGCGGAGACGCAGGACCAGAATCGAGACGAAGCCGGGAACACGCCGCCGTCTGCTGCGGAGATGATGCAGGGGCACTTGGCGTGGCTGGCTGGAGGGGGGCGAGTCCAGAGGATGCAGAGAGCGTGACAGGAAACGCCGCCTTTTAATTCAGCGAACCCTTTTCCGAAACACGCTGTGCCACGACGAGGGAATTAAGAAGGAAATCAGGTTCCAGTCAAAAAGATTCGTATCAAGGAATTACACTCTCAGAGATGTTGGGAAAAGATTCATGGATCTTGGAAGATAATTACTCAAAACATGCAGGGAAGGTAGAATAAAACTGAAGAGTTTTTCTTAGAGAATATCACTTGTCAGATTTATTTGATTAAGAATTTGAAGATTTCTATAACAAGGATCTAGTTTGAAGCAGTAAGGATAAGACATCAGTTCGAAAAGAGCCCCAATCAGAGCAACATGCATTCTGCTAAAATTGAAGCAAGAACAAACATCAAATTTATAGTGAAGCGTGGGTGGAAGAATGGTGATGTCACTGATGCTTTATGAAAAGTTTGTGGGGACAGTTCCCCAAAGAAATCACCAGTTTCCAAATGGATAAGTTGTTTGAAGGGATGAGATGATGTTGAAAATGAAACCAGCCATGGCAGACACAAATTTTTGAGAAAAAATTCATCT
>CAUYSK010047795.1:0-25673 GCA_963575035.1 Avahi laniger
GCTACTTGGGAGGCTGAGACAGTAGGATTGCCTGAGCCCAGGAGTTTGAGGTTGCTGTGAGCTAGGCTGACGCCACGGCACTCGCCCCAGGCAAGAGAGTGAGACTCTGTCTCAAAAAAAAAAAAAAAAAAAAAAAAAAAACCTGAATTATTTATTCAAGGATCTGGAAAGCCAGCAAGGGGGGGGGGCATTTCCCCGAAGCAGCAGGAGATGGGGAGCCAGGAAGAACTTGGATGGAGGAAACCTGGCAACTCGGCCCTCAGGCCAGGCCCCTCTCAGCCTCTCATCTTAGGCATCCTGGTGGGGTGTGGCAGGGAGAAAGCTCCTTCTTCCCCATCCCTGCCTACCCTAAATCCCAGGGAACCACCCCAGCAGAGTTCTCCAGGTGCAAATGATGTGGTCAGTCCTGGGGCAGGGGGCTAGCTGCTCCTTCTCCCGATCTCTAGCTTTGATCCAGGGGTCACCCAGGCCTGTGGGAGGGGGTAGGGGAGGGTTCAGGTTGAGACTTGAGGAGACCAGTGGGGCCCAGACCCCACTGACTTGTCCCCCATCACACCCCACTGCAGCTCCTGCAGTCAAGGTCCGCCAGGCAGGTTCTTGGCTTGGGTGCGGGGCAGGGGGAAGGCCCAAGTGGCAAGGAAAATGGGGAGAGGAAAGGGTGAGGCTGGGGAGGGGTGATGACTTCAGGCTGGGGGTGGTGAGGTTAGGGTGCTTAGCAGGTGGAGGTGGTCAGGAGTGCAGATTGGATTCAAATCCCAATTCCTCCATTCCCTAGCTGTGTGACTCTGGGGAGTTTCTTCAGCTCTCTGTGCCTATTTCCTCATCTGTAAAAAAGGGACAATATTAGCACCCACCTCCTAGGACGGTTGGAAGGGGCCACATGTCATCAGCACTAGCTGTGCTGGCTGTGGATGGCACAGTGGGCCAATGAAGGACCCCTGGGAGGCTCAGGCGTGCAGCTGGTGTCTGGATGACATCACCCTGGGGGAGCAGAGAGTGTGGAGGGGCCTCAGGGAACCTCCCATCGAAGGCACACACTGGGGACAAGCGTGCTTCTGCCCCTGGGCCTTTGCACTGGTCACTTCTTCTGCCTAGGACTCCTCCCCTTCATCCAGGTCTCTGCTCCCAAGTCACTTCTGACACAGGGTTCCCTGACCTCCACCCCAGATCACCACTTCCCTCCCCTCACTCTCCCTCCCTTCTCTTGGGTTATTAGTTTTCAGAGCATGAAACTCTCCTGAAATTATGTTTACACACTTTTGTTTTTGCTCTGTGTCAGCCCCACTAGAACATAAGCTCCATTAGGGCAGTGACTGTGTCCTGTTTTCTGCTGGGAAACAGTGCCTGACGTGCGATCAGTGCTCAACAATTATTTGGTGACTGGATGGTTAAAAGGAGCAGTCAGAGAGAGAGAAGTTCACAGAGAGCAGTAGGATGTCTGGTGTCAAGGAAGTGGGGGGTCAGGAAGGATGCAAGGGCATCAGCACCCTGAGCTCCCCCGTCAAAGCTGGGTCCCCACAGAGCCCTGTGGGGGTCTCAGAGGAGGGCGAAGTTTGGCACAGAAGGGGTGTTTCAGAGACGATCTTCTGCTATCCTGAGTGGCAGTGATTTATTTTATTTTTATTATTATTTTTTAAATTTTTAGTATTTTTAAACTCTAATCCCGTGACAAATTAGCAGTGATTTTTTTTTTAAGTTTTCATAGTTCATTGATCCTCTGGTGAAAAATCTGTACCATCGCTGTCTTCACTCCGCTCTTGTGCTGTTTAGCTGTTTCTTCCCGCACAGGCCACGTTCTGCAAGTCTGTGCTGGATTAATTTTTCTTTGCATAATCTGAGAAATTGTAAATCATGCCCAAGCCAGTTGTCTTGCTGCCGCCACAAAATGGGTTCTGAATCAAGCTTCTGTCCTAGGTATGACTGCCTTCCCAGGGTGAAGGACATCAACGACCGTGACCATTTGTTTCTGCTGAAGTAGTCAGTTGGTCCTGAACTTCCTGATCCCAATAGTTACCCTGTTGTTCACAATGGAGGTTGATCCTCAGGAAGCCACGGAGGAAAAGAGTGCAGTGATATTTCTAACCCTGAGAAACTCCGGAAATCCAAGAGACTAAAGTGGGGCTATGGATTTTCACGTGCGTGCTCTCTCTCATGCACCAGACTGCTCATGCCAGCAGGACAATTGAGGCCATCACCACCAATCAGGTCTCTCCTCCCTGAACACCTGCTCTCTAGAGGAAGGGGCAGCCCCTCCTCTCCGGTTCTTCTCATGCCCTCTGCCCCTACCTCCTTGCTTCCTTCCCACCTACAAGGGGCCAGGCCAGAGTCCAGTGCTTATAACAACCCTGCGAAGTTAAGGGACAAGGTCCCCATTTCATAGGTGAGGCCCAGATAAGCCAAGGGACTTGCCTCAAATCACATGGCAGAGCTGGGAGCTAAAGCCAGGTCCATCTGTAGCCAATTCCAGTGTGCCTTCCATTCTAGCCTAGATGTCACACTCTCCCCAGAAGAGGGCCTGGGGCGTGGGTAAAGTTTGACTAGAGCTGACAATACCTGCAGTTTCCCAGGTGACCACCAGATGGCTGTGAGCACTCACTTCCAGGTGAGCCATCTTGCTTTACCTCCTCTCTTCCTGGGTCTGGGAATCTCTTGGGCCTAAATTCTTAGAGGAGGAGTGTGTGTGAGAGAGAGAGACACAGATATCACTACACATGAGCCCCTTGTCCAAGACGAAGGGGTCAGGCATTGCATTCTTAGCATAGACCCCTTCATCCAGCCAGCATTCACTGAGGGTTCCTCTGGGCTTGGGTTTCTGTGGGTGCTAGGGTCACAGAGATGATCTGGCCACATTCCTGCATTTTCAACATTCAACAAATATTTATTGAGCATCTACTATTTGCTAGGCACAGAGGATATGGAAGTGAATAAAAATCCCTGCCTTCTTCAAGGAGCTTCCATTTTAATAGGGAGAGATATGAAATCTACAAATAGATACTTAATGTGGTATCAAGTAGAGAGCACTTGAGCATCTCACAGACAAACATGTACACAAACGGTTGCAACACGGTGCAATCTGGTTCCTGCCTGCATGGAACTTACAGCCTAGGAAACGAATGAGTAATCAATTATTCATTCGATACAGGTGCTGAAGGAAAGAGCAGGTGCAGCTGTTGTGATGTAGAATAACCAGGAGGCCTCTTTTAGGTAGGGAGGCTATGGATCAGGTTACTTGAAGAGAGAATGGAAGAGTGTCAAGGGGAGGGAAGGTGTTGATGTGCTCGAGGACTAGAGAGGAGGCTAGTGTGTCTGGTGCCACATCAGCAAAGGGGAAAGAGAGGGGTTGAGCTCAGTGAGGTGGGCAGGGGCAAGATCGAGTGGTCGCTGAAAGCAGTGAGGCAGAAGCTACCGGTGGGTTTAAGGAGGGGAGTGATATGGTCTGACATGTTTTCGAAGGATTGCTCTGCTGAGTGGAGAACAGACTGGAGCAGGAGGCCACTGCAGGCATTCAGGCAGGAGGAGGTGAGGGCTCCGGCTTGGAAAAGCGGATGGATCAGATCTACCAGCTGGGACAAGTGCTATAGCAGCTCAGCGTGGTTCTGAGACAGTCACAGAGAGGTTTCTGCAGGAGGTGGCCTTTTAGTGGTGTCTTGAAGGGTTAGTTAGTTGGAGTTAGGGTGGAGGAGGACCCTCTAGGAGACAGAGCAGCTAGGATAAAGGCAAGGAGGCATGAAGGGGGAGGCGGAGGTGCTGTTCTGTCTTCTTCGAGTGTGGGGAGGTGTTGGGGAGAGCCCAAGACAGGCTGGAGAGACTTCTAGAGCCAGGAATCAAAGGGTCGTGGAGGCCAAGCCATTGCTGAAAAGTGAACTGGAAGAGACATGGTCAAATCCACGGTTTCAGGCAAAGCCCTACACTGTGAGTGCCAGTGTGGGGAGGGGCCGGGAGGCTGAGAGGCCCCAGAAGGAGGGCGAGAGGGCAAAGAGGAGTGAAGATGAGACTTGGCTCCCAACCAAGCAGATGGGGGAAGGAAGACGGAGAAGAGGGGGAGGAGGTGCCCCCTAAGGAGCCTGAGAAGTGGCTGTGGAGAGAGGGGACAACCCAAAGAAGCTGGTGCCAAAGCAGGAGACGTGGCCGTGGGGGAAGCTGCGGAAAGGCCCAGCTGACCTAGGAATGGCGTGACCCATGAATTGGCCAGAGGGTGTGGCGGGTTGAGGCAGACACAGGGGGCTGAAGGGCACAGGGAGGAGTGTGCAAGGGCCGAAGCGAGGTGGAGAGGGGACACCAAAGCTGGGCCTGGGCAGCCAGAAGCCCGTCCGGCGGACATGGGGCCTGGTTGGAGGGTACACCCGGCAAGGCCTGGCCTTTGCTGAGCCCTGAAGGAAGAAAAGTGACCTCACTTCAGATCTAGATTTTGTCACTATCTCTGTGAACTCGGACTAGTCACTCACCTTTTCTGAGCCTCAGTTTTCTCACCTGTGAAGCAGGGGAAAAAACAGTCGCTTCTTAACAAAGTTTACACCAAGCGGCCCTTGGGGGTACCCAGTAACCACGTTTGCAACTAGTCATGGACCCCGCCCCCTTTGTCCAAGCCCCGCCCAGACTGTTGAACCCAGCCCACCTAACCACGCCCACCAGCCACGCCCCTGTCTGGCCCCGCCTTTCCTTGGCTCAGTCCGGGACCAGCGAGCCCAGTCCCACCGGGCCGCTCCCCCACTGGCCACGCCCCCACCTGGCCACGTCCGGGTCGTCCAGGTCTCGTTCCACACAAGCTCAGCAGAGCCCCATCCAGAAGGGACGCGCCACGCCAGCTGTCCGCCGACCCCCAGCCCCCGCCCCCAAGACCATGGCCGCACCGGGACCCCGCGCCTTGTGGGCTGCGCTGTGTGGCGGCTGCTGCTGCCTCCTCCTGTGTGCCCAGTTTGCTGTGGCCGGTAACGCGTGCAGAGTCTGGTCAGGGGTCCAGACAGGGGCAGGTGGAGCATGACCCTCACCCAGCGGCCATCCAAGGAGCAGTCTGGGCTGGGAAGTGGGGAACTTTCCAGACGTGCGCAGAGCTCCGGGGGTGGGAGAAGGGGGCTCTAGCTGTGTGTGGGGCCCAGTGTGATATACAGGCTCCAGGTGTGGGGGATTAGGGACCTTCAGGTGTGTCTGGGGGTGGTGGCTGCAAATGTATCTGGGAAGCCAAGGTGTATGCAAAGGGAGGGCCTCTGGGTGAATGAATGTGGGGGAGGTTCTAGGTGAGGGTAACCATGCGCTTGTGGAAGCTCCAGGTATGTGCAGGGGGTGTGAGCCCCAGTAGCTGCAGGGTGGAGGTGGGTGGGTGATGCTGCTTGGCTTTGAGGAGCTGCTCCCCTCCCACTCCCATTGCACTCCCAGGTAAAGGAGCGCGAGGCTTTGGACGGGGAGCCCTGATCCGCCTGAACATCTGGCCAGCTGTTCAAGGAGGCTGCAAACAACTGGAGTTCTGTGAGCGTTGTGTGGAGGGAGATAGACCACACAACCTCTCAGGCTGCATGTGGGAGCAGTGTCAGCCAGAGGAGCCAGGTAGGCAGTTGGAACTGTCCCAAGTTGAGTGATTCCAGCTCTGAACCCCAGGGCCTTGGCCCCTCTCCCCAAAACCTCTCCCCTGCACCTTCTCCCACCAGGACACTGTGTGGCTTCAGCTGAGGTGGCCAAGGAAGGTTGCTCTGTCTATAACCGCTCAGAGTCGTGTCCAGGTAAGGCAGCTCCCACTGGCCAAAGCCAAGTTGGGAGGGAGGGGGCTGAAGTCTCCCCAGCCACAGCCTGCCCACCAGGAGGAACCAGCCTCTCTTGGGGAGTAGACTACACCCACCAATACTTGGGTCCAGTTTCAATTGTCTTTAGTGCACTAAGTCGCTTTCCCCCTCCGGCCTGTTTCCTCATCTGAAAATTGGTGCAGGTGTATAGAAGGGACGGGGCATTAGTTCTTCTAATTTAAGGCATGGTAAGGGCTTGGGACATTCAGAAGGCTTCCTGAGGGGGCTTCCTGGAGGAAGTGACATCAGTGATGAGCCCTAAAGGTAGAGCTGGAGAGAGGGCACATCTGGCAGAGGGAGGGAACTGTGTGACTAAAGCTTGCACGTATGTATGTCAGGTGTCTGGAGCAGGGACAGGGGCTTGATCTGAATCGGAAGTCCTGCTGTGGGTGGGACTGGGGTTTGCAGGAGTGGGGGTGGGCGGGCTGTTTGGTCATGCATTCCCCTTCTCCCCAGCGGCCCACCACCACCCCACCGATGAACCGAAGACGATCACAACAGGTAGGTACTACCAGGGGGTGGGGCAGCGGGAGGACCACAGGTGCAGGGAAAGAAGATCTGGGCTCAGGCACTGACATGCCCTGTGACCTCAGCCTGTGACTTCTCCCTCTGAGCCGGTTTCCACATCTGTGAAATGGGCTGGATTATACCTACCTTGCGGCGTTGCTGTGTGGATTTTATGAGAGATGGCATAGTGCCACTTGGGTATCTGACTCACTGAAAGCGGAGAAATGACAGCACCCATCCCCTTCCCCTATCACCAGTTCTGGGAACTCAGGGTGACCCCTGAAGACCTGTCCTTGGAGCTGAGGGTGTGTGGCTCAGGTTGCTGATAAGATGTCCTCTGTGACTACTGCAACCTCCAGGCCCAGAGAGGGTCACAAAGCAGGTTCCTGGCAGAACAGAGGCAAGAACCCTGCCCCACTAGGTTCCCACCGCCCCTCGGAGCCTGGAGGTCACTAGACTTGGCAGGGATGGCTGGAGAGGCTCTTGGTTAATTAAAGCCGGAAACCGATCTCGGCGGCTGCATTATTGATGGCTCGGCTCCCTCAGTGCGAGCCCCAGATCGGCCTCGTACAGCTCATTTCTCCCCTCTCTGCTCCTCTTCCTCCCCACTGTAGCCTCTGGGGCTCCCTGAGTGGCAGCTGGGACAAGCCTTTGCCCTTCTTATTCTCAGACCCCCTTACACCACCTACAGCCTCCGGGAGGTGGACCCAGCTCATGGCTAGGCCCCTCCTACCGTCCCAGAATGATCTTCCACCCACCAGCCTGCCCTGTCCTGGGCACCTGGCCCAGGACCTGAAATCGAATCTCTGGTAGGAGTTGATGGGTAACATGGCACAGTCAGGAGCCACCCAGGCATCGCCTGGCAACCATGGCCTAAGGCTCTGGCCTCTAAGGGGCAGAGGGAAGGGTCAGGGGACCCTGTGTGAGTATGGCTGTAAGTGTGAGGTGACTGGCCAAGCCTGGCCCTCAGCTGGGCCCCTCCCTCTGACATGCACTCAGCAGGGTGCCGGCTCTGGGCCTCCACTTCCTCCTCTGCCCCTTTCCTCTCTAAGTAAGGGCTCTGACATTGGGTGATGCTGGGGTCCCAGGCTTAGGAGTCCTGAGGAAGGACCACATCATGTGTATGTGGGCTCTGAACCCCGAGACCCAAGGTTGAAAGGGACTCTGGGATGGGGGGTCTGGATGCCCAAGTTCTGGATCTATCCTCACTCTGTCGGGCTAGCGAGGGACAGGGAGGCTGGAGGGGAGCTCAGCCACCATCTGGTCCATGTGAACAGGGGGCCCAGAGAGGATGTGTGTGGGGTAAAGCCACAGAGCAAAGCCACAGAGCAACTCTGGCAGGGCCAAGGCTGAACAAGCCCACCACCCGCCCCCCGCTCCGCCCCAGCCTCTTGTCCCTCCTACCAGACACTTCCCAACTGTCTGCAGGATCTGGGGGGAACTTCAGAGCCCAGTGTTCAAGGACCACGTAGTGGTGACTGGGGCCTCAAGGTGCATGAGTTATGGGGATCGAGCTATGACTTCTACCCTGCCTCACCCCTGCAGGGAGCCCCTCAGTCCCTGAGGCCCACAGCCCTGGCTTTGATGGGGCCAGCTTTATCGGGGGCGTCGTGCTAGTGCTGAGCCTGCAGGCAGTGGCCTTCTTCGTGCTGCGCTTCCTCAAAGCCAAGGACAGCACCTACCAGACACTGTGAGTACCTAGCCAGCGCAGAGTCCCAGCATACTTCCCCCTCCTGCCCTGAAGTTCCCCTTCAGTGTCTTCATGGGGCAGCCCTAAGGACAATGACTCCCTCCCAACGTCCCCCACGTGAGCCACACCCCTTTCCTCTCCGTCATTTGGGGGGCTTTCTCTGCCAGATGTTGGCTGGGACCAGGACTCAGCCTGGGCCAGGTGTCTGGGAGCCCAGCTGAGCCCAGCTGTGTCTTTGTCCCCTCATGCTGCCAGCAGGGAGGAGAACCAGTAGGTGACAGCCCAGGCGAGTCCGTGGCCTGCAGTTCTGTGGCCGTGGGCAGGAGCTGGGGCCGTGTGTCTAGTTTGGTTTTCCTCTGAGAAGGGGAGCTGTGCCTGGGCCCCCGTGTGCCGTGTGTGCAGTGGGACAGGTCGCTGCAGCCTGCATTGAAGTGTTCGCTCTTCCAGCCGCTGCCTGCTCTCTGGGGGTGGGGTCCTCAGCCAGCTGAGTCAGGGTCACCTCCCTGAGTGTCCTCTCTAGCCTCTGCAGAATCTGACCCCCTTGTGTCTGGACTCCACACTGAGGGGAAGGGGGATGCAGAGGCTGCCCTCTTGATCCCTGTGGCACTGTGGGTGGGAAAAATTTTAGCCACCAATTTTGGCCCCTGTGGGCACGGAACAGGCCCAGCACCCGATCCCTGATGTGCCTTCCTGTTTCGGGCCTGGTACCTGCAGCTGAGAGTCTCCTTCAACCACCTCGTGTCTCGTCCATCGTCCCTGCTGGGCCCTCCAGCCTGGCACCTGAGTTTTGTGCCTGCCTCTTCCCACCAACCTGGCCTAGGCGCTGTCCCCAAATAAAGGAACTCCTTCCAGTACTGTGCTTCATGTCCTGTGTCTTGGGCCCTGCGTGGGTTGGATGGGGTGAGGGTATGGCCACTGTTCTCTTGTTTTTTTTTTTTTTTGAAATGGGACTATAGGCATGAGCCACAATGACTGGCTAATTTTTCTATTTTTAGTAGAGACAGCGCGGGATGGCGGGGGAGTCTCACTCTTGCTCAGGCTGGTCTCGAACTCCTGAGCTCAAGTGATCCTCTCACCTCAGCCCACTGTTCTCTGCTTAATGGGCATTCTGCCTAGGATTTTTGTTATCATCTTTTAAAATATTTTCACCTTTGACACCTGCCTAACCCTCTCTGCCTTCTCTTGTAGTACAGGTGAGGGTTCAAAGACTCAGAAAGGTAAATGCACCTGCCTGAGATCACACGACTGGATGGGGCAGGGCTGGGGTCTCAGTCCGGGCTTTTCTGACCCCAGAGTGAGCAGAATTTCATCTCCGAGGCACCTCCAGGCTCTCTCAGCCCCCTAAAGTTAGGTCTTTGCCCCAGTGCCAAGGTGGAGCACCCCAGGACTCCCAGGCAGCTGTGTCTGGCATTCCTCACTCAGGCTCTCCTGGAAAGCCCTGGCCCCTGCGCCCCATCCCTGGGCATAGAAGTGCCCCAACTAATACCGTCTCCCATTGATCGTGCACTTGCTGGAACCAGGCTAGCTAAGAGTTTGGCATCCTCATCTCATTTAACCCCACAACTGCACTGGGAAGTCAAGAGGAACAGGGTGAGGGTTGAGAGCTCAGCCCATGCAACCTGATTGCTCTGTGCGAACCCAAGCAAGTTGTGTAACAGCTCTGGGCCTCAGTTTCGCCATCTGTAAAGTGGGGGTAGCACATTCCAGTGGGATGTGGAGAAGGTTCAGAGCAGGCATGTGTGCTGTTTGCTTCATTCCGGGGCTCCCTGTTGGCCCTTCCAGCTGTACAGCCCGTGGCTGGGCCCTCTCACCTCTTCCTCCTGCAGGACAGCCACCCTCTGGGGGCTCCCGCTGCAGAAGGAGCGGCTCTGCAGGTACGTCCGCTTCCTCGGCTCACAGAGGGCTCACCTGCCCACACGCCGCACCACCCACAATGCCAACCACGGTCCGCCCTTGCTCACTCGTGCCGAATCTCCAGCCTCTCGGGCATCAGCCCCCCTTTGAGCTCCCCTCCAGCCTCTTGGTCCCCATCCTGTTCCCAGCCCACCTTGCCTCCTCTACCCTCCCAGCCTTCGCATGTGCCTGTTTCTCCTGCCCGGATCACTCTTCCCTGGCTTCTCCCTCAGCACAATTTCTCTTTGTCACCTTGTTTTATTTATTTATTTATTTTTAGAGACAAGGTCTTACTCTGTTGCCTAGGCTGGAGGACCACGGTGCAGTCAGAGCTCACTGCAGCCTTGAACTCCTGGACTCAAGAGACCCTCCAGCCTCTCAAGTAGCTGGCACTGCAGGCGTGTGCCACCACACCTGGTTAATTTGGTTTTTTTTTCTTTCTTTTTTTTTTAGAGATGGGGTCTCTCTATGTTGCCCAGTCTGGTCTGAAACTCCTGGGCTGAAGCAATCCTCCTGCCTCAGGCTCCTGAGTGTGTTTCAGACCTTTTTCTGGGAATTTACAACGTATATACACACATAATATTTTTAAAATACAAAGCGGGTTCATGCTGTACATATCGTTCTGTGCTTTAGCCCCTTTCGGGTCAGATCAGATTCACCCTGACTTGTCCAGATGGTCACGGTTTATTTGCCTGGGTCCTATCAATGGCTGGCTGGGTCATTTCCACATTGACTCTTACAAGCAACACTGTGATGAACAGGCGTGTTCGGAGATCTTGGCACACCCATGGGAGAGTTTGGGGAGGGCAGATTCCTAGAACTGAAATTGCAGTTTCAGGGCATCCCTCTCACGGACGCATCCTGCCAGGCAAAGTCAGCCTGCACTTCCTCGATACCACCCGTGCCTCAGCCCGCTGGCACTGGGCCCAGCACAGAGGAGGCCCTCAGGGAGGGTTGATGAATGAATGAATGAATGAGGCCTCCCTCTCCTCCCCTACCACCTGAGGTCCCTCTCTGACTCAGGCCTCATCCTTCGCATCTGGGCCATGGCTGCTGGGTCCTCACTGGCCTCAGTCCCCAGGCCCCCCCTGCACAGGCTGCCCTTTCAATTGGCCTCTATTAGCAGCTGTCTCCCAGGCCTCAAGGGACTCTAGGTTGGGCATGAAGTCACTTCCCTAAGGGGGCTTTTGCCTGGTGGGGGCATGGGACTTGGCAAAAGCTCTGTAGCTCTAGGCAGATAAGTGCCAGAAAGAGCAGAACCGCGTCCCATCTCTGGGCCTCAGTTTCTCCCTCTTTTTTCATTCAACAAGCATTTATTGAGCACCTGCCTCGTAGCAGGCCTGTAACCCAGGGCCGATGATAAGGGTTAGGAACGAGGCTGGGAGGGTGGGAGGTGATGTGCAAACCGCACTCAGCGTGACACTGGAATGTGGAAGGTGCCCAGTAAATAGTAGCAGTGGTCACTGTTAATAGTGGGGACGAGGATCAGGGGAGGATTCCTAGTGGAGATGGCCTTCGAGCTGGACCTTCCTGGACAGGTGGAGCTTCACAGGTAGAGATGAACGTGAGTGTAGACGGCTGGAGAGGAGGCTGGGGGGCCCCGGCAGCCAGGGTCAGAAGTTGGACTCCATTCTGGTTGGACAGGGCAGAGGGAGGAAACGCCGCCACCCCCTGCTGGCTCCAGCCTAGGCGGGGTGTCCCTGGGGGACAATGAGAGGAAGTCTTCTTCCTTCACATCCTTCCACCAGCCTGGCCTCTTATAAGCTGGCATCCTCCCTCTGGTGACCCCAGAAAGATGAGCCTCCTGTGGACCCCTCTGTCTCTGCTGCTGCTCCTAATTGGGGGGCCTGCATGCCTGAGGGCCAAGGACCACCTCAGCTGCCCAGGTAGGGACCTAGGGTGCCTTCCCGACCAACCCACCTCTCATTCCCTCCCTGGGTATCCCCCCACTCAGGCTCACCAGTCCCAAGGAGCAGGGTGGGAGTCAGATCATCTGGGCTCTACATGTAAATACATGCAAATAGGATGCAAATCACATAAACCCTTGCCAGCTCAGGAGACGAGAATCCTGACAGCTAGAATCTGGGAGAGGGAAAGAGAACTGCAGAGGGGTCTGGGAGAGACAGGCCCACCCTGTGCCCATCCGCCTGTGTCTCACTGCAGGACCCACAGAACTGGAAGCCAGCAAAGTTGTCCTCCTGCCCAGTTGTCCTGGAGCCCCAGGAAGTCTTGGGGAGAAGGGGGCTCCAGGTCCTCAAGGTGAGAGAGGTGACAGATGCTGGGGAGCGGGCAGAGCCCTTGGGGGAAACCAGGGCGCTGGGGAGGCAGCAGTCACTCTATGCTGAGGGGCCGCGGCAAAGGGCAAGGAGCTCGCTCCGTGCCAGGGTCCAGGCTGGGCGCCCAGCATCCTACAATCCACTGTGCCAGGTAGGGAGTATCAGCTCCGCCTCCCGAGGAGGAAAGTGAGGCCAGGAGGGGGTGAGTTCTTTGCCCACAGTCACAGAGCTAACGAAGGATGAAACTGGGATTTGAACCTTCTTGCTCCAAATCCCTTGGGGTTTTTTGTTTGTTTGTTTGTTTTGACGTGGGTATGGGGCAGGACTCAGGGCATCTCTGCCTCTGGGATTTCAGGGCCACCTGGACCACCAGGCAAGATGGGCCCCAAGGGCGAGCCAGGTGAGTGTGTGGGCTGGTGGTGGCCTCCCCTCCTTTCTCTGCTTGTGTCCCTGAAATGGGTGGGGGGAGGGCGCTGCTCAGCGATGGGCTAGCCTGCCCCCCACAGGGGGGACGGGAGGCTGGGAGGAGTTGGAGGGATTAGGAGAAGGGCCTGAGCACCTGCTCCAGGTTGGTTCATGGGCCTTTCCCTGGGGATGCTCAGACCTCAAGTCAACACTCAGTCTTCTCTGGGCAGGAGATCCAGCCAACCCGCTCCGGTGCCGGGAGGGTGAGTAGCCTTCGCAGGCGCCGGGAACTCGGAATCAGGCGATGCCGGGGTGTTGGGGACCCCAAGGCATGGCCAAGCCCCTCCCCTCAGCCATCCTTAGGACTCTTCCTCAGGGGACTAAAGGAGCCAAGAGGGCTCCTGAGTTCCCACACTTGATCCAGTGCCCGGGTGTGGGGTTGGGGAGTAACTTGGGCCCCCTCCCTCGGTTTCTCTCCCCTTTCCAGGCCCCAGGAGCTGCCGGGAACTGCTAAGCCAGGGCGCCACCTTGAGCGGCTGGTACCATCTGTGCCTACCTGAGGGCAGGACCCTCCCAGTCTTTTGTGACATGGACACCGCAGGGGGTGGCTGGCTGGTGCGTGTCTGAGAAACCAACTGGTAGGCCAGGCCCAGTGGTCACTTCTGCCCCTGGCCCCTAGGGGGAGCCAGAGCCCACCGGAGCAAGGCATTCCTTAGCGATTCACTACCGTGTCTACTGAGCTCCCAACCGGCCTAAAGAAGTATGAGAAGGCTTCACAGAGGAGGTGTCATTTGAAAGAAATGTGAAGGCTGCGTAGAAGTTCTCTAGACAGATGTGGCATGGGGGGTGTTCCAGGTAGAGGTAAGACAAATTCAGGGAGGCAGAGAGTCCAAGAGAGTTTTTGGGGACCATGTGGGTAGGCTGAGGTCTGCTGAGGTGGGCCAGGCATGGACTCAGGACCTCTGCAGAAGCCAGGTCATGGAGGGCGCCAAATGACCGGCTGAGGAGTGTGCAGGGGACTGGGGAGCCATGGGGAGTGTTAAGCAGGGGAGATACAAGGTCAGACTTCTGTTACAGAAAGATGACTCAGGCCACATGGTACAAGATGCACTGCAGTGGGGGACAAGCAGGGAGACAGGGACACAGCTTAGGACGACTGCAGGGGGCTGGGCAGGAGAAGACAGTGGACAGTGGAGCAATGGAAATCAAGGCGCTTAGGTCGAAAGACATTTAGGAGGAAACTTCACAGGCCCTGGCTTGGAGGGACATCTGGGTAAGGCCAGGGTCCAGCTTGGGCCTGTGGGGGTAAACTCTCTACTCTCAATATCCTGGTTAAATTAAAGCAGGTTATTTTGAGTCCGACTCCCAGCAGGACTGACCATCCCCTGAGGGCAGAGACACTGTTTCTGTCATTTCAGTGCTCCCCAGGGCTTGCAAGGCTGAGGTGTGAAGTTGAAATGTCAGTGTCAGTAAAAGTTAGTAAGGGAATGTGGAGTTCATCAATATATCAATATATTCACAGGCAAAGCTCACTTGAAGGAATCACTTTTTTTTTTTTAGAGACAGGGTCTCACTCTATCTGTTGGAGCGCAGTGGTGCAATCATAGCTCACTGCAGCTTTGAACTCCTGGGCTCAAGCGATCCTCCTGCCTCAGCTTCCCAAAGTGCTGGGATGACAGGAGTGAGCCACTGCACCCGGTCAGAAATTGCCTTCTATCAACAATCCAAAGAGAGAGGAATTGTCTACCCACCTCTCAGAGTTCGTGAATGCTCAGATGCCATTTCCCCGTGCTTCCCCGCAGCCTATGCCCAGCCCTGACTAATAGCCAGGGTGCCACCTTCTCCTCCCTAGGTGTTCCAGAGGCGCCAGGATGGCTCTGTGGATTTCTTCCGCCCTTGGTCCTCCTACAAAGCAGGTTTTGGGAGCCAGGAGTCTGAATTCTGGCTGGGGAATGAGAATTTGCACCAGCTTACTCTCCAGGGTGAGTTCCTTGCAGGGTCCAGGGGCCCTGAGGGGTACTGTCTGCTGTCCTGAATGCCCCCCAATCTGGGATCTGAGGGTTCCTCCGTACCTGTCTCCCCTTCCTTCCAGGTACCTGGGAGCTGCGGGTAGAGCTGGAAGACTTTAAGGGCAACCGTACCTTTGCCCACTATGCGACCTTCCGCCTCCTGGGGGAGGCTGAACACTACCAGCTGGTGCTGGGCAAGTTCTCAGAAGGCACTGCAGGTGGGTGACCTCAGGTGGGGCCCTGGGGAGGGAGGCTGGATCCTTTCCCAGCACTGGCACTGCCTCTGTGAATGACCAACGGCAATTCCTTCCCCTGTGGGCCTCAGTTTCCTCATCTGAGAAAGGGCATTTGTGAGACACGATGGTGCAAGTGTGAAGAATTTGGGTTCTGGAGGCAAACAGACCTCAGTCTGAGTCCAGCTCTTCCACTTGCTAACTAGGTGACCTTGGGCAAGTCCCTTCCTGGTCAGAGCCTGATTCTGTCTCTATAAAATGGGAGGGGAGAGGGAGGGGTTGTGGGTGCCGTGTGAGGCTGTGTCGAGTGTTAGTCTTCTCTGCTTCGGAAGGGGAACCAGGGAAGGCTTCTTTCAGAGCAGCAGTGACTGTTGGGGAGAGATTTGAAAGAGGGAAGTGGTTATGGGGAGGTGCCTTGGGGGAAGCCCCTTTCCTGCCCAGGTGTCCCTGGCAGAGTTGCTCAGGCTGCTGTTGGGAGCCCAGAGGGGACAAGAGGAGACAAGGAGCTAGAAGGAGGGTGGAGATCAGGGTGGGGGGTGGGGGGATGAGGTGAGGCAGGGACAAGAGCTGTTGGCTTTGGAGCCAGAGAGTCCTGAGTTTAAGCCCCACTGCTGCTGTGATTAGCTGAGTGACACTGGGCAAACAACCTGGCCCCTTGGTGCTGCTGTTTTCTCACAGAGCCTGATAAAATTCACCGCCATGTTGCTCTGAGGTTCCTATGACATAATATCTCCAAAGGTGCCAGACATGGTGCTGGGAACCAAGGTGCCCTCCATCCCCTCCCTGCCAGGGGACTCTCTGAGCTTCCACAGCAAGAAGCCCTTTACCACCTATGACGCGGACCACGACTCGAGCGGGAGCAACTGCGCGGTGGCTGTCCAGGGTGCCTGGTGGTACGGATCCTGCTATCAATCCAATCTCAATGGGCGCTACGCAATGTCCGAGGCCACCGCCCACAAGTACGGCATCGACTGGGCCTCAGGCCGCGGTGTGGGCCACCCCTACCGCAGGGTTCGGATGATGCTTCGCTAGGGCACCCTGGCAGCCAGCACCCTTATCTCTCCCATACAGCTTCCTACCAGGCCAACCGCCTCTGCTTCCCTGTCCGCATTTAAAAATAAAATCATTTTAACCCTTTCTTGGATTTCAGGACTCTTCCAGTCACTGGGAAAAACCCTGGAGGGCAGAGCAGGGACACAAGTTTCAGCTCCACTCAGGGAAGAACTTCCTTCCAGTCAGGAAGGGAAAGCCTCATAAGGTAGTGAGGCTTCTGTCTCTGGAAGCATGCAAGACAAAGCCAGAGGAGCATATAGTAGAAGGATTGGAGGGGATTCAGGCATCCACGGACAATCTCCCTGGGCCCTTCAGGTCCTACAAGTGGTTGATTTTGTGATGGGAATTGTGCAGCTTTTCCCAGCATCCTCTGCATTGCTCAGGTCTGCCCCTTGTAAGTTGTCTGTTTCCCACCGTAGCCTCTGTCGTAGGCCAAGTGCTCACCCTCTACTACGTCTCGCCTTGTTCCTTTGGGGGCCAATTTGAATCCAGGGTCAAACGAAGGAGGGTACATTTTTCTTCCATGAGGCAACAGGGCAATGAAACGGCAGCCACTGGACTAGCATTTATTGAGCAGTTTATTTGTCCAATGTCGCATTCTAGTAAGTGACAGAAATAAATCGCTAGGAGTCTGACAGGTAGTTTTGGGGATGCACTCTGCTCTATCATGCAGTGATCTTGGACAAGTTACTCAGCCTAAGTCCCCAGTTCCTGGTTTCTGGGTCCACTGATGTTTACACCAGGTTGTTGCTTCAGCCACTAATTCACACAATGAAGTTAGGGATCATTGGGGATTTGAAGCTGGGAAGCTGCTGCAGCCCAAAAAGCTAGGGTTTGTAGGGTTCTCCTTCAAAGGGTGGCTAGAGAGATGTTTACAGCGGGAAGGGCTTCGTAGGTCCCGTGGTCATGTTCTGGGTAGAAGGCAGCAGGGCTCCACAGCAGGTTGGGTTCTGGGGAAAGCAGCCCCCCGGCAAGAGGGTAAAGGCTGTGGCTCAGATGCCCAGTCCCACTCCGGGGCTGAAGACTTCTGGACAGGCTGGCTTTCCACATTCCGGTCCCTGTCTGTGTGTGCTGCACCCTGAAGAGCTGTTCTGCACTGTGTTCTGCACACCGTGATATCTCTGAAGAGCCCTTCATTCAACAGATCACGCCTCTTCCTTAGCCCTGGTCTGGGCATACATCTCATGATCCCAATCCACAGTGGTTGGCATGCACAGAGGCATGGGCTGTTCCGGAAGCGGCCAGTCTCAGAGGTTCTGGCGGGAGAATGTAACCAGCTCCATGAACCCCTATGTTTTTTATAATCTTCTCCCTAACTACTTGACCCTTTGAGTTGTTTCCCAAAAATGATGGACTCCTGGCCTCAAGTGATCCTCCAGCCTGGGCCTCCCGAAGTGCTGGTATTATAGGTCTGAGCCACCACACCTGAAATGATGGATTTTGTACAAGACAAAGGAGTTGAGATTCTGAAAGTCCCAGGGCAGACTTCCCGACGCCAAGATTCACTATCCCTGCCCCCACAGCCTGCCTCCTACAGGTAGCCCCCTGTGAGATACATCTCAACATGCCCCCAGATACTGTGGCCCCTCCTTTAAATGTCCATGATGTCCCTTAGTCAAGAGATGATGGATTTGAGGCAGCTTCTCCCGTCCTCCTGGCAGGACGTGTGTCCTACTAAAAATTTCTTTCTTCCTTAGTCTCAATAACTGGATTTTTGTGCGACCAGCAATTGGATCTACACGGAAACCCCTGGCGGTTTCGACAAGAGGAGGTAGGGGAGAGGCCGAGTCCCAAGCTGCTAGGGAGTGGCGCTGCCCTAGGGTCGAGGGTGGAGCTTTCCCCGTCGACCGGGAATGGGCTGGGCCCAGCCTACATGTGAAGGCAGGACTGAGCGTGGGCGGGAGGTCCCTTGAGGAGTCCGGGAGGCAGACACCGCCGGACCGAATCCCGGGAGCCCCCACGTGATTCTGAGCCGCCGATCACCCGATGCCCCAGATTCCTGGGATCCAATCCCCGATTTCAGATCCTCAGGAACTTGCAAGTCCGAGCTCGGATTTCTTCTTAAACTTGATTCCCGGAACGGGACGTCCGGCAGGATTCCGGATCCTCAGATCCCGTAGGAGATTGTCTGATCCCGACCGATTCCCGAGCCCGAGATTCCTGGATCCGCCGGCCCAGGCTTCTGCCCCGCCGCGGGTTCCCAGCGCCCCGCTCCCAAGTGCCTCGCATGGCGGGGCCGTGCGCCCGGTCCGGCGCGCAGCGCGCCGGCAGCTGCTGGCAGGACCCGTTGGCCGAGGCGCTGAGCAGGGGTCGGCCGCTAGCTGGGTCCCCGGGCCGGGGCTGCGCGCGGAGCCGGCCGCTCAGCGTGGTCTACGTGCTGACCCGGGAGCCGCGGCCCGGGGTGGAGCCCGGGGAGGGAACCGAGACCGAGCCGCTGCCCCTGCGCTGCCTGCGCGAGGCTTGCGCGCAGCTCCCCGGGCCGCGGCCGCCGCCGCAGCTGCGCAGCCTGCCCTTTGGGACGCTGGCGCTGGGCGACACCGCGGCGCTGGACTCCTTCTACAACGCAGGTGAGCGCCCGCCGGGGGCGCGGCCACTCGGGGCGGGGCCGTGGTGGGTACCGGGTCTGGGGGCCTTAAGGTGAGGCAAAGCTGCAGGACTTGAGGCGGAGACCTGACAAAAGTCAAATTTAGGGGATCTGGAGTGCTGCCGGGCTCGGGATGGAACTTTGGGATCCAGGCCCGGTTTCGGGGTTCCGAGTTGGGACTTAAACACCCTTCAGTCGCGGCTGTGCCCGGCGAGCGCGGCAAGGACCGGGCGGAGCTTAGGAGCCCTGGGCGGGGCCGTGGCGTCCCACGGGTGGGGTTGGAGAAGTCAGCTTGGGACGGTCTCGCGGGGCCCTCCTGAGGGCAGATCCTGGGAAGGAAGCCTGGAGTGGGGAAAGGAGCTGCCCCTGGGGGGCTGGGGTTCAGGGGTCCTAGCATACTACTTCCGAGGATCGGGCTAGAGAGGCAGAAAGGGAAGCGAAGGGACGCAGCGGAACCCGACTCTGGGAAAGGGAGTTTAGGTGAAGAGGCCCAGGCAGCCCAGAGGGAATGGGCGGGGCAGGGGCGGAGCTGGAGGCGGGTCACGGCCAACCGGGGGCGGGGCCAGAGGCGGCTGTTCCGCTCCCTCCCGCCAACCCTGGAGCCCCGCCCTCTGTACTTGTTCATCCTAGAGTCCGGGAACTGTGCTTCCTGGATGTCCGTGAAATCGCAACCTAAAAATGAAGGCTGACCCGACCTCGAGGACACAAAGACACACACAGTCATCCACAGACTCACAAATCTCATACATGCTGACTTACCCAGGCTCTTGCAGACCCTGTCACACACAGAGATACAGTGGGACACAGTAAGCCATACACACAGGGACAGACATAGCGTTGTCTACACACATTGGTGGTGTCGGCCCCTTTAAAGGGACTGGGTTGGAGATCCAGGGGAGGGGACTTCTGTGTGTACACAGCTGCCTCTCAAATGGCCTGGAACAGGGTCTGAATTGGGACACAGCCTTCCTTCCCCCATGGCCCCGTGCTCACAGGGTCTGAGCAGTGGGACTAAGGCCCCAGCCCAGTAAGCCCAACTCTGCTCCTGCAATACCGCAGATACCGGTTCTGTGAAAGAGCCAGAGGGACCCTAAAAGGGGGAAACTGAAGCCCAGAGCAGAACCGGACTCTGCTGATGTCCCACAGCAATGCAGGCTGAGCCAGGATGGATCCCCAGGCTCCTTCCCTGTCGAGCTGGGCCTCGGGCTGAGCGCCTGCACCTCTGTGCCCGCAGACGTGGTGGTTCTGGAGGTGAGCAGCTCTCTGGCACAACCCTCCCTGTTCTACCACCTCGGTGTGCGAGAGAGCTTCAGCATGACCAACAACGTGCTCCTCTGCTCCCAGGCGGACCTCCCTGACCTGCAGGCCCTGCGGGTAGGTGGCCAGGGGGCTGGCGGAGGCAGGCGTGGGGTTGGGGGTGGTGTCTACCCAGAACACCGGTTTCTGACTGTCTGCCTCCTGCAGGAGGATGTTTTCCAGAGGAACTCGGTGAGCAGAATCCACCCCTCACTCCAAGTGCCCTTTGACCTCCACTGTGACTTCTGACCTCTACTAAACTTCCTGGCCTCTTCAGTTACCTCTGACCCCCTAATGCCCCCTGACATCCGTATGACCCTCTGTTTTGTTTTCTATTGCCACCTTTCATGAAGTGTGCCCTTTCCTGCTGTCCCAATCCCCACTGGTGCTGACCTCTGACCCCATCACTGCCCCTCTCTAGCCCTGTGCTGACCTCTGATCTCCACTGATTCCTGCCTCCTTCCCACCAGGATTGTGTTGGCAGTTACACACTGATCCCTTATGTGGTGACAGCCACTGGTCGGGTCCTGTGTGGTGACGTAGGCCTTCTCAGAGGCCTGGCTGATGGCCTCGTACAGGCTGGAGTGGGCACTGAGGCCCTGCTCACCCCTCTAGTGGGCCGGCTTGCCCGCCTGCTGGAGGCCACACCCACGGACTCTTGGTAACGGGGCCCTCAGGGAGGGCACACCGGGAGGAGGCTGGTGAGGGTTCCGTGGGCCAGGGCTGGGACACAGGCCCCACCATCCTCTCTCCCTGACTCCCCTGTCCTGCGCGTCAGTGGCTATTTCCGGGAGACCATTCGGCAGGATATCCGGCAGGCACGGGAGCGGTTCAGTGGGCAGCAGCTGCGGCAGGAGCTGGCCCGCCTGCAGCGGAGACTGGACAGCGTGGAGCTGCTGAGCCCCGACATCATCATGAACTTGCTGCTGTCCTACCGCGACGTGCAGGTGAGTGGTGTTCAGAGAGGCAGTCAGGCATTGTGCATTTGAGGTCAGACAAACCCAAGTTCAGCTCTCGGCTGTGCCACTTGCTCACTGGTGGCTTTAAGCAAATTATCAAACCTCTCTGAGCCTCGGTTTCCTTATTTGTAATAGGGGGTGATCATGTCACTGACTCCCAGGGCAGTTGTAAGGTTGGGAACACGCAGCATAGGGCACACAGTAGGTGCTCCCTGTAAGGTGTGGTGTTGCTGTACCTCTGGGTATGAGGGAAGGTGGGATGTCAGGGGTGGGACAGGACACTGGCTCAAGATATTCTTCAGGGTCTGGGGCCAATCGTGGCAGAGCTTGCTGTCCCTCATGCAGGACTACTCGGCCATGATCGAGCTGGTGGAGACGCTGCAGGCCTTGCCCACCTGTGATGTGGCTGAGCAGCACAATGTCTGCTTCCACTACACGTTCGCCCTCAACCGGTGAGTGGCAGATCAAGGCTTGGGTCATAGCCACGTGAGGTCGCTGTGGCCTGGGTCTCTGCCGTGCGAAGTCACTGCTGTCTGGGATCACTGCTGTTCAGGGCGGCTGTTGTCAATGTGTCCCTGTTGTTTTGGGTTACTGTTGCCTGGGTAGGGGTAGGGGAGGTGCTACTCTTAGTACGGTCACAGCTGTCCAAGTTCACTGCGCCTTAGAGTCATTGCATCTAGGAATCACTTCCATCTGAGGTCACTACCCTAGAGAGGTCAGTGCTGGCCAGGGTCACTGTCATTTTGGGGTCATTATTGTCAGGCTCCTGGAAAAGTCTCTGCTGTTTGGGGTCTCGCGGTCCCTGGACAGAGTGGATCAAGGCCACTAGACAGGTCCTGAGCCCTTCTTCCCCCTTACCTAGGAGGAACAGGCCTGGGGACCGGGAGAAGGCACTGGCTGTCCTGCTGCCACTGGTACAGTTTGAGGGCTCTGTGGCACCCGATCTGTACTGCATGTGTGGCCGTGTGTACAAGGACATGTTCTTCAGCTCTGGCTTCCAGGATGCTAGACACCGGGAGCAGGCCTATCACTGGTAAGGAGCACAGTGAGTGGCGGCGGGCTGAGCCAGTGATCTGAGAGATGGTGTGGTGGCATCAGTCCGGCCCTCTGCCCCACCCCAGGTACCGCAAGGCTTTTGATGTGGAGCCCAGCCTCCACTCGGGCATCAACGCGGCTGTGCTCCTCCTTGCTGCTGGGCAGCATTTTGAGGACTCCGAGGAGCTCCGGCTAATAGGTTAGCCCAGATCCTGGCTCCCTGTCCCCTCCTGCACAGGGCCTTGGAAGAGGTAGGGAGAGAACATTGCGCAGGAGCTAAGACTGAGTTCGTCTGTTTTGAACTATTCTGCCTATACTCACACCTGGGTCCTCACACCTCTCCTGGGCCCTCAGGAGCCCTCGAGCCCACAACTGTCCCCAACCTCACACCTGTGTTCAGTGCACCCTGAGGTCCCTGTATACTTGTGCCCAAACTCTCACCTGTGCCTGAGCTCCTACTGCCACCTGAGATCTTGCCACCCAATGTTTTATCCATATCTATGTTCATGCCTGCCTGAATGGTAGGCCTTACCCACACCTGTACCCACACTCACTGGAGCCCACGCCCATCTCCCCCAGGCATGAAGCTGGGCTGCCTGCTGGCCCGAAAAGGCTGTGTGGAGAAGATGCAGTATTACTGGGACGTAGGTTTCTACCTGGGAGCCCAGATCCTCACCAATGACCCCATCCAGGTGGTGCTGGCTGCAGAGCAGCTGTACAAGCTCAATGCCCCCATATGGTAGGTGGCCCCCCTGCATTCTTGGCCTGGCCTGGGCTGCCAGCTCCTTCCTCCACCCATGTCCATTGGCACACTAGTCTGAACCCTGAGCCAATGACCTGGCCACTTTTAGACCAGTGCCCATAGCACCCAGTGCCCATGTTCTGGCTACATCCAAGCCAGTTTACTCTCCCTGGCAGTGCCGGCTGGTGCCTGGGCTGAGCTGAGGACAAGGCTGTGCCTGCAGGTACCTGGTGTCTGTGATGGAAACCTTCCTCCTCTACCGGCACTTCAGACCCATGCCAGAGCCGTCTGGGGGACCTCCACACCGTGCCCACTTCTGGCTACACTTCTTGCTGCAGTCCTGCCAGCCATTCAAGACAACCTCTCCTCAGGGGGACCAGTGCCTGGTGAGGCCGTAGGTGAGGAGGACCTGAGAAAGGAGTGAGTCCTTTCTGACCTACCCCTCTCCTCCACTGCCCACAGGTGCTGGTCCTGGAGATGAACAAGGTGCTGCTGCCAGCCAGGGTCGAGGTTCTGGGTAGGGACCCGGTGAGCGCAGTGATCCTAAGCCTGCTGGATGGGGAGACCCAGGTGAAGTCACCTCTGAGTCCCCCCACTCACTTCTAACTTGGAGACTTTCTCCCATCCTCAGACCCCTCTCTTGTCCCCAGGACTCCCCATCAAACCCCATTTCTTCTCACAGGACGTTCCCGCCAGCTGGACCTTCCCAGTGGCCTCCATCTGCGGAGTCAGGTGAGAGGCAGGTCTTGGGACAGACCCGGATTGGAGGAGAGGGGGCGACCGCTGCGGCAGCCGGTGACTCACCGGATTTTTCGTCCTTTCCCAGCACCTCCAAGCGGGACGAGCGCTGCTGCTTCCTCTATGCACTGCCGCCGGCCCAGGACGTCCAGCTGTGCTTCCCCAGCATAGGGCACTGCCAGTGGTGCGCGCAGCCTCTGTGGTCGGGGTACTCAGAGGGCTGGGACGCCCAGGGGAGGAAGGGAAAGGAAGGGATGACGTCCCCCAGGTGCTCCTGGCTTTGGAGGGGAGCCTGTCCAAGATGCCCCCCTGCCATCGGTCTGACCTCCCCTGCCCTCAGGTTCTGCGGCCTTATCCAGGCCTTGGTGACAAATCCAGATTCCTCGGCGCCCACGGAAGCCGCAGAGGGCGTGGGGGAGGTGCTGGAGGTGAGGACGCGGGACTGGCACCTGGAGGAGGGCGACCGGCTGCGGGCCCAGCTGAACTCCCTTCTCGCTCCGCGCCCCGCAGTTTGATTATGAGTACACGGAGACCGGCGAGCGGCTGGTGCTGGGCAAGGGCACGTACGGGGTGGTATACGCGGGCCGCGAGCGGCACACGAGGGTACGCATCGCCATCAAGGAGATCCCAGAGCGGGACAGCAGGTGCGGTGCTCCCAGCCGCGGGCGGGGCAGAGGGCTCGCGGGGCCCGAATGGGCATGGCTGTGGCGGGGCCAGCGGGCAGAACAGCCGGGGCAGTGCGGGCCGGGCTGAGGTCTGGAGGGTCGGGTGGGCGGGGTGATAGGGGTGGGGAAGGTCGGAGAGGGCTTGAGGGCGGGGCGGATCCCTGGGGCGTGGCCTGGCTGGTACCAGATGGGGTACTGGAAAGGCTTCTCTGCCCAAATCTGTCCCATTCCTTTCTCCCCTACCTCCCCTCAGGTTCTCTCAGCCCCTGCATGAGGAGATCGCTCTTCACAAACGCCTGCGCCACAAGAACATTGTGCGCTATCTGGGCTCAGCTAGCCATGGCGGCTACCTTAAGATCTTCATGGAGGAAGTGCCTGGAGGTACCTGCCCTTTGTGGGATGGGAAAGAAACCCGAGGTATGGGGCATGCGATGGGGGCAGGAAGAGGTGGAGAGCCCTGAGGGAAATAAACCCTAGCGTGTGTGGGTGGTGTAGCCCAGAATTAGCTGATTCAGTGGCATTGGGTGATGGAGTCTGGGCTATGGCATGGGTGTGTCTGGGCCTTGAGCGGAGAAATGTGGGCTGGAATAGTGGGTGCCAACAATGAATTTGGACTGTACCTGCCCAGGTAGCCTATCCTCCTTGCTGCGGTCAGTGTGGGGACCCCTGAAGGACAACGAGAGCACCATCAGCTTCTACACCCGACAGATCCTGCAGGGACTCAGCTACCTGCACGACAACCATATTGTGCACCGGGACATCAAGGTAAGCCCTGGGGCAGGCCCACCCTGGCCTGCTGGGGGTTGCAGGGAGGGGAGGAGACATGGTCTCAGAGGCTGGCAGTTTAGATTATGTGGGCAGACCTGGTGCAAAGGGTAGGAAGGTTCCTTAGAGAAGTTCAGCCCTGAAGCCAGACCAGATGCCAGCTCCCAGAGGGCCATGTAAGTGGGATGGCAGGGGGAAGGCATTGATAGAGGTAGGGCCAGACTGGGATCCCCAGAAGATGGGGTCCCAGGAAAAGTCCAGTTCTGCTCTCAGGGGCCCAGCTCAGTGTCTACTAATCACCATCAATCAGGGGGACAATGTGCTGATCAATACCTTCAGTGGGCTGCTCAAGATTTCTGACTTTGGCACCTCCAAGCGGCTGGCGGGCATCACACCCTGCACTGAGACCTTCACAGGTAACAGGTGTGGGGCTGGTGTGTGGGGATGCTGACCTGGAGCAGAACTCCCAAAGCCTTCTAGGGAATAGGGTGTTTCCTGGGAATGGAGTTAGAGTGCTAATGGGGGATGAAACTCAGGCAGGTGATTCAGCCAGGGATGAGGGGATGGAATCTTGAACTGGAGCTTGGATAATTGATGAAATTGAGGTTAGCACCTGAAATGGATCCCAGGAGTTTTGATGCAGGCCAACGTGGGTGTTGGAGGACAAAGGAAGTAATGGAATTCAGGGAGGATGACGCAATCCAGGATATGTGATGGAACCCTATTGTGGCTGACAGAGTCCATGAATATGATGGAGCCTAGGATGAGTGTTTTTGTTGTTGTTGTTGTTTTTTTTTGGGACAGAGTCTCACTCTGTTGCCCAGGCTAGAGTGCCATGGCGTCAGCCTAGCTCACAGCAACCTCAAACTCCTGGGCTCAAGCAATCCTTCTGCCTTAGCGTCCCAAGCAGCTGGGACTACAGGCATGTGCCACCATGCCTGGCTAATTTTTTCTATATATATATTTTTAGTTGTCCAGATCATTTCTATTTTTAGTAGAGATGGGGTCTCGCTCTTGCTCAGGCTGGTCTCGAACTCCTGACCTTGAGC
>CAUYSK010047799.1:0-23467 GCA_963575035.1 Avahi laniger
AACAACGCTGCTCACACTACAGAGGCTGGACTTGGAAACTCTCTGTCATCCACCATATTCACCAGACCTTGCACCAACTGACTACCACTTCTTCCAGGCTTTGGACCACTTCTTGCAAGGAAAAATATTCAATTCTCAACAAGCTATGGAAAATGCCTTTTTATAGTTTAGGTGCATACTTTGATGAATTGCACTGCTTCTTATTTGAGATATAATAAACTAAACTTTTGATTCAAAATCAGATATTTCATGTTTAATGACCTATACAAAGAAAAGATTAAAACAAAATCAACACCCAGCTAAAAATAGCCATCATTGACTTTAGGTAAATATCATTCCTGACCCTTCTTTTTTTCTTTTCTTTTAGAGAAAGGGTTTCACTACATTGCCCAGGCTGTCCTTGAACTCCTGGGCTCAAGCAATCCTCCTGCCTCAGCCTCCGGAGTAGCTGGGACTACAGGCGTGTGCCATCGCACGAGGCTCATTCCTGACTTTTCTCTACATAGATACAGACAAAAAGATAGAGGACATTTTTATAAACAGAGAAACACACTTATTTTTAATTTCTCATTTATTTCTAATCACATATATTTTAAGATAAAAGCATTCGGCTAATTTGCTTGTATTTCAGATAAGAAAATAAAGTGAACTGAAGCAACTGCTAAATAGATTATTTCTTTAAAAATCCATTTAAGTTTCTTTAAAAGAAAAGATTACCAAAAAATTTAAGAGGATAGGTTCTTTTTTTAGACCATATCAATTCTCTACTATGAAAATAAGACCATATTGGCACTGTTATACCTCCCTTCCCCCATTGCCAATTTATGAGTTACCTTATTAAGGTTTATAATATTTGCAGTCTGTATTTATAATGGAACTATAATTCCCAGTTTGGTTTTGGCTCTTTATTTGCATAAATTCAGTGCTTCCCACCGGTTCTTTTTCTACAAGCTCCTCCTTACTGAGTTATTTGATTCACCTCTCCTATCAGATGGTTTCCTTGAGGAGTGCTCATGGGTGTTGTACCCCTGAGTTCTTACATGTGTATCAGGACTCAATGTTATATTTGAGGACTTGGCAATAATACATTTAAATCACTCTTTCTTTCTATTCAGATCTTTGGAAATAGTCCTCCATTGTTTCCTGTCAACATTGTGTTAGAGTCTGGGATCCCTTGGTGACTTGCTTTTTCTGTCTGAATGGTGAAGAATTCTTTCTTTATTCTTTTTTTTTTTTTTTTTTTTTGAGACCGAGTCTCACTGTTTTGCCTGGGCTTGAGTGCCATGGCATCAGCCTAGCTCACAGCAACCTCACACTCCTGGGCTCAAGCGATCCTCCTGCCTGAGCCTCCCAAGTAGCTGGGACTACAGGCATGTGCCACCATGCTCGACCAATTTTTTTCTATATATTTTTAGTTGTCCAATTAATTTCTTTCTATTTTTAGTAGAGACAGAGTCTTGCTCTTGCTCAGGCTGGTCTCGAACTCCTGAGCTCAAACAATCCGTCCGCCTTGGCCTCCCAGAGAGCTAGGATTACAGGCGTGAGCCACTGCGCCCGGCCTCTTTATTCTTGAAGTTCAGTAACATCATAGGGATTTGTTGTGATGTCAGGTTTTTTTGTTGGATTTCCTAGAACATAGTGCACTCTTTTAATCTAAAGATTCATTCCTTCATTTCAGGAAAATTTTTCTGTATTGTATTTTTAATACTTTAGTCCCTTTTTTTTCTTTTTGGTCACCAATTACTCTTATGTTAGAATATCTTTATCCTCCTACAATTACCCACTCAAGACTCACTCGAATCTTTGTGTTTGACATTCTTCATTCCCTGCAGTCACCTCAAGCCTTTTCTTGTTATCGATTTGGTTTTCAACCATGTTTCTTGCTATTCCTAATTCAGTTATTTGTTCTATTACGTTATTTTAGCCAAGTTGTTTCCTTAACTGCAATCTTTTAATCTTATTCTATTGTTTCATCAACTCATATTTGAGTGGTTGTTTTACTGAGTTCCTGTGCTTTTTAAGTTCTTTAAGAGCACAATATACTGGCATGAACTTCTGTCTTAGGTTAGCTTTTCTTCCAAACTGGTTTCATTTGTTTCCCATTCCGCTCCCCTCTTTCTGGCTGTAGCATACTTACACAGTTGCCATATCATTTTGTTTACATTTGCTCATGTTTAATGTGGGCAGCTCTGTTCAGACCATTTATTTGCTTTCATACAGCGTTGGTGTATTCTCCTTGACATATTTCCTGTCTTACTTGGTATCTATTTCTCTTCTGTGAGCTTGTGTTCTATATACTTTCCTGCACAGATGACAGTGAAAATATTCAACAACCAGTATGACACGGATGTTGAGAAGACAGAATAGAGGGTGGTCACAGCTGTGGGGCAGCGGCCTGAAGGTCCCTTGCTGGGCCACATGTTACCCCTGTAGTTGCTGTCCCGTGGGGTCGTCTGGAGTGGGGGGCTTCTTGTGAGAGGGGTTGAGGTGGCCAGAACAGCATGAGACACTTGGATAGTTGTTATTTACGTCCCGGTATGGAAGTATTTTGATATTTTAATAACCAGCACAGCCATACCAGTGTGTAGCAGCCACAGATGAGGACTGCTCATCCACGTCTTTGCGTCCTCCCACAAAGGGAGGAAGGAGCTGTGTATACAGGCTTTCGCTAGAGGGACTGGACTCCGCTCTGTCTTCTGGTCCCTGCATTAAGTCCTGCACCAGGGTGAGTCCCACATGGAGAGGAGACATATTTACTGTGTCTCCTCGTCATGGGAACAAGACGCTTGGAATGTGGGTTTTAATTCAGGGATGAGCTAGTTCCTATCCCTTGTTTCCCTCATCTCATCCCAGCAACACCCCTCCCCACGCTGCCCTGCAACAGCTCCACACACAGGGAGGGAGGATCCGATCCTGCCCCAACTCACCCATCTGCTTCTTTCCGAAACCTGAGATTTTACTGAGAGTTTCCAATTTTGAAAATTCCCCAGCAAGGGGTGGGATTAGGAGCTCTTCTTTCATGCCAGAACAGTCTGGCCTTTTTCTCTGGCTATCATCCTTTGAAGTGTAAGGCCCAAGGACAAGGCAGGGCTCCTTCCTTGCTCAATTGCTGGTGATTTTTTTTAAAACTGGTTTTTACTTTTTAGATTTTTATTTATTTTGGTTGTTCATTTTGTTCGGCTTTAGGAGATGGAGGTTCTGTGATCTGGCCATATTTCTCCTAAAAACTTCATAGTACAATTTCAAGTGACTAAGCCAGCAGCTCTGGGGTTCTCACTCTGGGCTGCATTAGAATCACTAGGGAGATTTTAACAATATTGGTGACAGGCCATGTGCCTAAGCCTGATTTAAGTGGTCTGAGAGGGGCCTAGGCGTGTTTTTTCCTTTCTTTTTTTTATTTACTTGTTGTTTGAGTCCTTCCCCTGATTCTAATGTACAAACGGCTGAAAGCCACGAGCTGGACCTTGCCTCCTAATTGCTCATAATTTGATACATATGAGTACCACTGATAAAAACATTTTATATGTGCATTAACAAGGGCAAAATATAAAACACAAAGTACTTATGCCCTGAGTGGTCACTCAAAAGTATTTCTTGAGCAGCCAAGGAAGCAGGAGGGAATATATGTGTGTGATTTTGCTCCAAAAATATTTGTATCCAGCTGGGTAACAGAACTAACAGCTGAAAGAATCAGGGAGCACCATTTGAGGTAACACCCAACTTCTAGGACAATTTTGGAAACGGACAAGGAAGGCACTGTCAGGTGCTGGGCACATTCACTCGAAGGTGAAGTTCATGATTTAATGAGAGTGGTACCGACACCAATAGCCAGAATACGATACCAAAGAATTAGTGCAGTTACCTTGGAGTCACGCTTCTAGTCCCTAAGTTCTGATTTGTGAGGTATCATTTAGAAATGCAGGGGTTGTTTAGAGGTGAAATTGAAGGCTGGGATGTATTGTGTCTGGGAAGTTTTTGAGGGACTTCCAGGCAAGGGAAAGAGGAAAGGGCATTCCAAGTTTGTGAAGGGACTTGAAACTTGGCATGGAATCAGAAGGTAGCATTCAGGTTTGGAAGGCCATGACAGGTTTAAAGAGCAGAGGATTCAGAGATCAAGACTGTAGCCACAGCACCAGGAATGTGAGTGCGGAGGTGGGACAGGGAGTGGAAGTAAGAGTTTAGGGTGTCTGAATTTCTTGCCTGAGAGACTAGAATAACGGTGACACAACTGACGTGGATGGAAAAGCTTTAGGGGCAACCTAGTTTGGAGCTGGGGTTTCAGGTGAAGGTAGGACATCTAAAGGATGATCAGGAGGCAGATGGGTGTGGCCTGGAGCTCCAAGACCACAGCCCAGGTGAGTGACCTGCACCTGAGTGTAATTTAAAGGCTGTCTGCAGGGAGGAGAGCAGAGGGCCAGGTCTAAATCAGGAACCAAGTGGAGAATCACCTCATGTCCCCCAGTGATCAAGGAACTCAATGACGCACAACGGTCAGGAGAAGCGGAGGACTGAGGGGATTCACTGTCCACAGTGATCTCATGAAGGACTCTGAAGCAGGATTTGACTTTTAAAATAACTAAAAATCTTTTCAACAAGTTGGTCTCTCAAGCCAAAGTCAAAGGTCCTAAAATTGGCCATACGTAAGTGTCAGCAAAGATGTGACAACTCTGTTCTCTGAGGAGGGAGATGTGTTCATCCAGCAAACCATCCAAAATGTGGTCTGTGTCCTCAGTGCTGACGTCAGAAAATCAGCATCCATCAATTCTCCATCAACGTGAACCACACCGCTGCAAGGGCTATCTCCATGTCGTGTCTCTGGAAAGAATGACGACGACGACAGTGGTGGGAGGTGTTTTCACCAACGCATGTGGACGCACATGACACGTGCTCATGAGAGGACATCTCTTCTAATGTACCAAGGTGAACGTAAGAACAAATTAAAATACCAACTCTAGGATTGTTTCATTCCTTCTTGCTCTTTTGGCTTCTCCATTGCCGCCACTGAGCACAGATCTTCCACATGTGTCCAGGTTACTATAGCATCAGAGGACAGAGAATGCACCAGTACCTGCGGCTTCTGGAATAAGAGCAAGTGGCAAACGCAGCCACACTCTCTCCTGTCAACCCCTCATTACCGTGAGGCAGCTCTACTCCCCTTCCCACTAGAAGTTGGAACAGATGTGCAAATATGTTCTTTCTGAAATCACCTCTGTTCATCCTCCAGAAAGCAGTCCAAGTGCCCCAGAGGGTGCAGGTGAGGAACAGAAATGGACTCCCTTCACACCGCTCCTGTCTGAGCACACGTCTCTACCTACGCATGGAGAAGCAGGAGGTAGACAGCTGGTCCTTACACAGCCTGCTCTGGCAGTACTGATGTTAAGATTTATAAGAAGCCATTATTATATATCTCCAGGTATCCTAATATCTACAAACAAGTGTATGAGAGGGAAAATCTGACAAGTGTTCACTCTTTTTGGCGTCAAGCAATTTAGGCAAAAGTGTGTCTGCTATCGAATATAAACTAAGCACACAGCCACTCAAACATTACACTTCGCAAATGCATCTACTATAAAAAAACAAACAAACAAAAAAAAACCTCAGCTACCTCCCGAAAGGAGCTAGTCTTTCTAAAATGCTTAGAACACTCAGGGCAATGCTATCACAGAGGCTGTTTAATGCTTCGAAATGACCTTTTGTTTAGGTTTTAAATAGTTTTATAAAGGTTTTGGAGCTGGACTGCCTGGGTTTGTAGCCTGGCTCTATTTCTCGTTAGCTGTGGGACCCTCGGCAAGGGGCTTCCCCAATCTGTGCCTCAATTTTCTCATCTGTAACTTGAGAATAATGACAGTACTTGTCCTATAGTTATTAGGAGGATGAAATGTGTTAATATTTGTAAAGGGCTTAGACTGATGCAAGTCATATGTGATCCATAAATGATACTTATTGGTATATTCAATTAAGCACAAACCCACAAAAAATACTTAAGAACTTGATAAAATACTTTAAAAATAAGTTTATTATAACTAACGAATATAAAATTTGACAGATGTTTTCAAACATTTTTGCAAAAAAAGTAAAGCCCTCCCATCACCCCTCCCCACAAAATGTAGAATAAGAACTTGGACAGATAAACAATACAAACCTAACTATGAAATTCTCATTCATCAGTTGGTCCTAAAAGGCCCCAACACACTATATTCTAGGTAAAGGTCCATTAAATTAGAAGTCAACAAACCACTTGACACTTATAGTTTAACTTGCTTTCTACTGTCATTATGATGCTCATTCACAATGCTTACGAACAAAAACAGGTAATGTGTAAGACTGCACGTCACAGATATTCAGAGTGCATGGATGTATGAAACCACAAACATTCATAAGAATACTGGGTGTGGAATTAAACATTAACTTAAAAGTTAATCCAAGGAAATCTATGTACATTTTAGCCTTTGGCATCTGGTCTAACATGTTTCTTCTTTATATAGACATCAATTTCTTAAATCTATTAACCAGAATAAATTTATCTGAACACATTTCTCATCTGACACCTATTGTCCACAGCCAATTTCACGTGAGGTAGTTGGGCTGTTTAATGACATTCTAGTGAAATTCTCATGACACATGGGAATTACACATTAAACATGCCATGAAACTGGCTCATTAGCTTTCTAGGAAGCCACAAAATTACTTCTAGATCACTCTTCTTATCACCACTGACTCCAGATACACCTGTAAATAAACACACATACATGGGAGCCTGTGTGGATGAGATCAGCTTTGCAAAGGGTACCAACCAACCCAGGTGGTTTCTGTTTGTAAGGTACAGGAAGGAAATACTGACCACACTTTAAAATATATGAAATATATAAAACAAGCAGGATATTGTTCTTAGGTTCTCACAGAGCTTAGCTACAAACATTTGTTCGCTCTGAAAGAGAAGTGATTAATAAGAGTAACCAAAGAATTCTGAAAACTTTTGCATTGCAGAGTGGTGGTATTTTTTTCCTTTTAATTAAAGGCTATACATAAACAGCAGAGGAGAAAGATCAATGCATGCGTCAACTGTACCAGAGAGGCATGTCAATGACTGTTTAATCATGCCCCGGAATGCCTGAATGCGGCAGTGCAGCAAGAAGTCATGCAAATGGCCACTGTACACAGGACTATTGACTGTCTGAGACAGGACAGGAATTGGTAACATTTACGGGGAAGGTTTAATAAACAGTATGTTTATGGAATTGTTGAAAGGACCCTAATAGCCTTATAATAGATAAACAGTCTTAATGTATCATTAGACAGTCAATAAAATTTTTTATGTCATTACTATGAAACCCCTGAGTAAGCAATTGTAGATTACAAAGGGACATACAGAAGTAGACCGTATTCCTAAATAAAGCATTTTATGTACACTTCACAGGGATACAAGCTTACCGTACATACTGAAGTTTGTGTCCAGACTGTACAAGATCACAGAGAGCATCAGAAGTCAGGGCCTCTCAGACCAAACACATTAGCTCAGCTAACAGAACAATGGCTTAAAATATATTTTACTTACTTAAAAATTCTACATTTAGAATTTTGAAATTTAAAAAATGTTGATAGTTTGCCTTAAGAAAAGTAATGAAACATGGGGGTGGGGGAGTTGAATAGTTGTAAAACCTATGACTAACATCAGAAGCAACCAGTTTTAATCAATGATTCAGAAATGCACCATTATGTAACCAAGTTCTTGTAGGACATGGAGGTTTAGTAGGAAAAAACATAAAAATTGTTTTCCTCCAGAAAGTTTCCAAAATGCCTCACATCGTCATCTACTGCTCATGACCCTCTAACTCTATTGCCTTATCTGACATTTTTTCATATGTATGATTTTCACACTCACATTAGGTTTCCTTAATAAGAAACCCCTTACTTTAGTTCTTGTCCTCACTTCAAATTTAGTGAAGAAAAGAGTATTTATTAGTCCTTACCACATATTTCTCTTAATTAAAAACACTTTTCTGAAAGTAAAAAGTTGAAAGCACTTTCGGAAATATACATATGGAATTAATAACCAAAAAGAGTGCAAATTTTTCTAGCAGCACTCCCCTAATAATATATCATCTTTCCTAGGTGCCACAAATCACGGTGCCCACCTCCTTTCCCGCTATAAATGGGAATAAGGGTTCCTTAAGAAGCTCTTGCAGTCTGGGAGGGGAACAGGATCCCCACGGATTAGGCACCTAGCTCGGGGCTAGGACAGTGCCGGATGCTCTACATATGTGCTAGAAGCTGCTGCTGAGGCATGTGCAGAACAGATATCGAGAGCTGATGAGAAAATCATTTCCACCTCATCGTTGCAAGCTGGTTTTGCCCCCAAAAGATATCCCTCCAATTTAACATTTTTCACCCGAATTAGCTACAATGAATCTGATTTGCTTTCAAAGGATGAAAGACTTGCCATCACTGAAAGTATTTTTTCCAGTTCAACAAATATACACTGATCCCTCCAAAGTATGAAGCCTGGCTTCTATCGTGGGGAGAAGTGCCGGCATGATGACATTCTGTGTGTGAAGTCCTTGTAAAGGGTCAGCAAGATGTTACTTATTCACATCTATTAATACTCGGAAGACACATTTCCTTTGTGTTCATGTTCTTCCTAAAGGTTACGCTAGAAAAGGAGTCCTAAAACTGTTTTGAGCAATGAAAGCAAGGTGATTACTCTGTCAACAAACACAGTAGAGTTTTCTCATCTCCTTTCACAGTCAAGGTTCAAGCTTAGGTGTCCCAGAAATATTGGAGGGCTATGGAGAAAAAGTTTTAAGCATCTTTTCTAATTGCTCCCTTCTTGGAAAGTAACTACAAATCAGCACAAATTATAACTTTAAAATGGAGACGCAAATACTGTACGCCCAGGAGGAAGCGCTGACTATCCCACCATTCAAGTCCAGTTGAATTTATTTTTTAATGTTAGGTTCAATTTCTAGTTATTTTTATTTAAGGATCCTCAGTTTTACAGACCTTAGCAAACTTTTACACATCTCAGGCATACTTAACATGCTCCAGTAAGGAAAATACCCATCAAAACACATTATTTTCTTTCTACAGGGCTGGAAAAGAGTGACTGGAAAATGTAACTTATTCCAGTTATTCAATCTGTCTGATCTGGGTTCTCAGTGATCCCAGATAATATTAACCCCCTCTTCCCCAGGTAATTGGGTCGTATACGCCTCGGCAGTACCTATATAAATGCGAAATGGCCACAGTGAGCATCTTTCCTTTTGTGTGTGTATTTAGGGCCTCAGGATAAACCTGAGATATTTCCAGAGTGCCACCTCCTCTCCGAGAGACCACAAGAGTTCACTTGAGGTGACAGGGAGCACTAGCAGTTGCTTAGACCAAACCTGCTTCATAATGTTTACAATCTCCTGGTAGCATCCCCTCTAAATGGCCCAACGCCTAAAGCATCTTCGTTCAAAGTACAAGCGAAGACTTGCCGCTTTGTCTTGTTCCCTTTTAGAAGGCTATATTGAGGGCAGGAGTCTAAATTATTTCCTAGTCCTGCCATCATGTTCATACTAGCCAGAGAAGGAGATCCACACTCAGGGTATCCAAGGACTCAGGGGAATGGGAAGAAAATAACAACACACCTTGATAGCTGCCAACAGCAAGTGCTAAAATACAAAATATCATTTTAGCAGCCCTTTTATCCCGTAGCCTTAAAACATGTGAGGTTGCTTTTCTTAGTTTTAAGCATTTTCCAGAAGTCCTTATGTGGACAAATTACCTGCTTCATTAATTTAAGCTAAATAAATGCCCATTTGCTTAAAGACAAAAGACAAATCAATCTTCCTCCCTACATGAACCTCTCTGCCTAAAGAGAGGAGTTGCTCTGCCCCAGGGATCTGAAGCAGAAATAGCACCATCTAGAGCTGCTCAATTCACTCGAGCAGCTTCCACCCTGGGGAACTGCCTTATGCTGGAACTACTTATTCATTCTGTTACTAGAAGGAAGTAGCCTCTAATGGGGAAGGCACCTATGGCTTCTCTCCAGTGCACACTCTAGGCGGCTTGGTCTACTGGGAGTCGAGGGTCAGAGCCTGGGCATCACACCGTGTAGAAGAATGCACACTCAATGTTGTTTTATGAAATACTTAAGTCCTATCTTTAACCTCTGACACTGTCCCAAACCTTTTGAGATTGATGAACAGCTGCATTTAGCTTGCTCTGCACTCTTGGTGATTAAATCAAGATTCATCAGAAAGCAGACTCAGAACCATGATCCCTAAAGCAATGCCAAAGCTGGGTCCTGATGCTGGTTCAATTACGAATGCTGCTGAGTAAATTTGCTCCATTTCTCACTATTTAGCTATTTTATTTAAATAATGGCCTTTTCCTCTTTGAAAAAAGGACATGTCATTTAGTTGTTGCAGAAGACTGGGAATTCAGTAAACCAGAATTTAATCTAGTGGCTCTTCAACACCGTGCAGAAGAATCACATGCAGGGTTTATCCAAATGCAGATTCCTCAGTCTCACCCCCCAGATTCTGGTTCTTTGGGTCAGGATAAGGCCTGGGAGCCTACTCCTTAAATAAGCACTTCATGTGACTCTAATGCAGAGGTGGCTCAGATCATACTTGGAAATCACCTAGCTCTCTACTTACAGATTACATGACTGCGAGCACATCCCTTGACCTCTAAACCTTGCTTTTGAAGTGGGGTAATAATCCCTTTGAGTATCATGGTTTCCTTGTAATGTCCAATTGAGATAACGCATGGGACACATGCTGGCAAAGGGTAGGCACTAGGTAGGTGTCATCGCAAATGACCTGCCCCACTTCTCCCACACTGTCCTCCAACTTGGGTTTGGGGCACGCCACTCATCTCAGAGCTACAGTCCACTGCCTGTCAACAGCGATGGCACTCCTTGTCCATGTCTTCCCCCCCTCCCACAACTGCATGGACACGCAAATGCCCTGAAATCTTTACTACACAGGCTCTTATCGCTGACAGAGCCACGGAGAAGAGGATCCACTGAAGAACGTCTCGGAATAGCAAACTCCACGTCACGATGGGTTCAACAAAGGGGCTTACACTCCCACCACTGTTTAGTCTAATTCTAAACTGGTTGAAATACTGGCTATGGATAATAGTCCTTGATACAGAATTTGCTCATTTTCAGCTTGGGTTTGGGTGGTCCATTAAAACTACAATCTAAAAACAAAACAATATATAATAACAGCAAATTCATTTGTCAAATCTGTTCTTAGAACTTGCTGTTCAAGTCTGTAACAGCTATGATTTGGTTTCCAGTAGGCCCACTGAACTCAAATATATAGCACCTTGATTTTTAAACACACAAAACACATACGCATTTAAAAAATTATATATAAAAGCACTGGTTTTTCCTCCTCCCCTCCATCCTCCCAAGTGAAGGGGCTGGAGAGGGTTGAGGCTGTTGCTGGAAATTAAGTAGGGCAACAAAACACTTGAGCAAACTTTATTCCCTGAAGTTAGGAGGCGCCGTCCGGCAGCTGTCATACCACCTCATCAGACTCCAGCCCGTGGACCTCGTATAAGGTGTCCAGTATGGCCAGCTGCTTTTCCATGGCAGGGAGGTAAAGGCTGAGGTCCCTCTGCATCCCAATACTGAAAGCTTCTTTCTGGTGGTCACCTTCTTTTACAGTCAACGCGGCCACAAAATCTTCATAGGATGGAGCTGCCCTCAGAGCTAACTGCAAAAGAATCACCCATGAGAATGTGCACCACGTCTCTCGCACACTTACTCTCATGCACGTGCTCACGCACACACACGCACTCACAAGGAGCTGTGAGAGCAAGAATAAAGAAACACAAATACCCTTTTAATTCATGGACTCCCTAAAATTATGTTTCAAGCACAAATCAAATAACTTTAAGGCTAGAAGAAGCGAAGTTGTACTTGAATCATCTTAAGGATGAATACTGCCATCAAGTCAGGAAATGCTGAGAGAGAGAGAGTTTGAGAAAAGCTTCCTTCTGATCCACAGTGTGATCAAGACTAATCTCCAAGTCTACTGAATCTACTTTAATGCATGTTACCACCATGGTCTTTGTTTCCATGTGGCCAGCCTTCCAGGGCACCCCACTGTCCTGTTTATATCTCATCTCCATATACATTTCTCTGCCTATCCATTTTCTCCCACGTGGATAATATTTCCTTTGAACCCCTGCATACTTTCTGGAAAAGAAGGGAGCTAACATTTGTTGTTTGCTTGTACACTGATGCTTTAACATATTTTATCCCAGTTAATCTTCATAAGAACCTTGTGCAGTTTACATACCTGTTTTATGGATGAACTTCATATAGCTAATGAGTGCCAGGGCCAGGGTCTGAACTCAAGATCATCTCTGTGCTTTTCAGCCACACCACCACATCATGCTGCTTCCCAAATGGAAGATTTCTTAGGCTCCTTATCCTCCCCCACTTCCTTTGCAGGCCAACATTCCCTAAGCTTGCTAAAATTTGCTGTCTGACATTCACTAGGTTGGCTCTGCTGATAACAACAGATTTCAGTAGAGGCTTTTTGGAGAATCTTGAATTATCATTCCAAAGTTGCTTTCCTAATCTTCTGTATACTTTGAAAGTCTTTGAGAATCAGCCTTCCCCATTTTTGCAATAAGAGAATGACTGGCATTATCATGCAGTGGCTAAGGCGCAGGCTAAGATGAAGTTGACCTGGACTTGGATCTCAGATCTTTCATATATTAGCCTGAGAAATTAAAGCAAAGTGCTTAACCTCGTAAAACCTCAGTTTCCTTATCTGTAGAAGAAAACTAATACCACTTTCCTTATTTTAAGGATTAATGGGATATGCAGAAAGTATTTAGCCCACTGCTTGGCACATGATACTCAGATAATGGCAGGAGTACAAGGGAGGAGAACAGAAAATGAAGAGAAGGCAGTTATTCAAAAACATAATGTGAGAAAATCTTCCAAAAGTGAAAGATAGGAGTCTCCAGATGTAAAGATCTAATCAAGTGCTCAGCACAAGCAATGATAAAGACCAAAAGGGCACGTTGTGAAGTTTCAGAATGTGGGGATAAAGACAAGATTGTAAAAACATTCTAAAGAGGACAGGGAATAGTTTACATGTAATGGAACAGGAATGACATTAGATTTCACAGTATTAACAGCGGAAGCTGGAGAATAGAGTAATGCCTTCGAAATTCTGAGGAAAAGTGATTATTAACCTAGAATTCTATACCCAGCCAAACCAGCACTCTAGAAAAAAGGGGTAAAACCAATAACAGAGTTCAGTTATCTACTCTGACTGAAGAGAACATCAAAAAAGTCAAATGATGCTACTTAATGGCAAGCTGGAGGCAGAGTCTGGACTGGGCATCGGCTCAATGGACTATAGCTGCTGGAGGATAAAAGTTCACTATTTGGCTGGTAAATGAGACAAATTCCTTGGATGTAAACGATGTTTCCCTGAGTGACTGAGATCAGTTAAAATGAATTTGACTCCATAAATTAGCACATTAGAAAACTCAACAGACCTTCCAAAGCAGGGATGACTTGGAGAATAGTAGAGAGGACAAAAGGGCCAATCTAGCTACAGACTTAAATCCTCTATTGATAAGGCTGTTGCCAAATGCTTGACATAATTTACTTTCTTTAAATCCTGCAACTTTAAAAATTATTGGCAATAATATCTAAAGCCTTCAAAATGTTCTTACTTTATAACTTTGGGTATGTTACCTCATCTCTTTGTGTCTCAGGTTTCTTTGTCTGTAAGAAGGTAAAATAACAGAACCTATCTCAGAGTTATGAGATTTTGAAATTTATGTATGTCAAGCGCTTAAAACATGTAGTACACAGTGAGTGCTTAAAACTGTAAGTTGTAACTGTAGTTTTTGGTATTAGACATAGCAATTTTATTTCTAAGAACCTATTTTGAGGAAATAAGAGTTTTAGTAAAAAGTGCATGTAAACAGATGCTGTTTTATTTCTAGACTTAGAAGCAGCTTAAATTTCTGACAAGAGGATTGGACAAATAAATTTTGATACCACCGGACTTAGGGAGATACTATGTAGTCATTAAAAATAGTGTTTTTTCAAAGACTGTTATGTCATTTAAAAATGGTCATGATAGAATCTATTGGGGGGGAAATAAAAAATACAAGCTAAATGTAGGAAAAATTTATATGTATATACAAATATATAAAGATAATTACATACCTATAGGTATATAAACATAAACACCTATAAGCAGAAATATTTACCTAAATATATAAAATTAAATAGATCAATATTTAAAAGAACACGTAAAGATACAAAAATAAAAGCAAATGAAGTAAAACACAAAAATGTTAAAAATGGAAAACATGGACAGTTTTAGTTTTTTTCCTTTCTATTCTTCCATAATTTGTAAAATATTTTGTAGTATATATTACTATAAATTGGGGAAAAGGGCTGTAAGTTAAAAAGGCATTTTAAAGATTCATGCTTAGCAGTGTCCCAGCATATAACTATGAGACTCTGCCTTTTCATGGCTACATTTTTTGACTAAGACTGACCTTTCCCTGGATGGAAGAATCACAGAGTATCATTACTAGCATAAAGGGGCCATCTACCCCTGCTATTCTATGATTCTCAGGTTTGCACTCTTCCTGGCTCAACATCCTGGGAGGGAGGAGGTGCTGGGTAACTGGAGCCAAATACATGAATGCAAACACCTTCACAACGAAAATAATTGGATAAAAAGAGCTTTCTAGCCCTAGCCACTGGCACACCCAATGCAGTTAATATTCAAAGACAAAATTCAACTAATAAAAAAAAATCAACTAAGACCTGAGAATTAAGAAGAATGAATACAATGGGCAGCAGAGGGAGCTATTAGCTTGAATTCATCACTTGAATGCATCATTTCCCCTGAATGGCAAATATTTGGCGTCACTGCTTCCTTCCAGCCTCTGCAGTGATAGGCAAGCTTTCTACTACCTTATCAGAGAGACAACCATCTCTCAGGCAAATCTCTACAAGGTCATTGGAACTGGATAGGGTAAAGTATACTCTTTTAGTCATGTTTAATAATCTTTGTTAGTCTAGACACTTTTTAGTGTGGACATTTCCACATACCAAAGGTCTATACACATAAATGAAATAAGCAACATGAGTTCTTATCCTCAAAAAGCAAAGCAGAAACACCATATACACAAAACACCTTGCTTCTGACCATCAGAACCAAGAGCAGAAGGATTACTTACCGCAAAAACCCCTCGAACTACCCAGCCATGGTGTTGCCGTAGTGTTTTACCATACGCGTTATCTTGAAAAGAAGAAAAACGCCATGAGGAACGACTTCATCGGAATTTGATGTGCTCTTTGTATAATGTACTTTTTAATGTATGTAGTAGCATGGTCCTATTGGTATTTGGAACTGATGTAAAAAATCAAATTACATAATTTGTACCCCAAAAGTCTAAAACAGGAAAAAAGTCCACATGAATTTTTTTTTAAAAAAAGAAAAACAGATACTTTCACTCTTACCCTGGGTCAATATATCTAAACTTAAGCTTATTCATACAGTGGGAAAAGTTCAATACATATAAAGAAAAAGTGAGGAAAGACTACTGAAACATTGAGACTAAATACAATTAGAAATACACCATAAAAAATACAGAAATGCAGTTTTTTGAAATGTTGTATGACCCTGAGCCAGTCCCTTCAGCTGCACTCTCTAACCATCTGTTTCCCCTTTGTAAAATGATCTCAAAGGTTCTTTCCAATGCTAACATTCTATTCTGGGATGTCAAATGTTTGTCCTGAATGTTTCTATGATCCTGGGTATACAGTATTAAAGCTACAAACTTTCAAAAATATTGTGGAGAGAATGGCTTGAACTTATTAAGCTAAAGTAACTGGTGATACCTATTAATAAATGTCCCTGATGTTTTACACCTTAACTATATATAACAACCTATTATTTTTGTCCCAATGTGTTTTAAAATGAGATTTAAAAACAGGAATATAAAAATTACAGAAAAAAAACAAGAATAAGATGGATGTATTTTATGTGAGGGATATGTTCCTAAAGATTTTGAATAATGCAGTATGTATAAAATTCAAGGCTGATTTTTCCACAGAAATAAATGCATTCTCAGGAGGTACAGATCTATGTCACCATGGTACGTTTTTATTTCAATGCTCTTATTTTATTTTCCAAGCATCATCTCCAGTAGTTACAGAGTGCTCATTCCTAAATTAACAGCACAGCATACAATGGGACTATTTTGACTGTCTTCATGTTTTCCCACATTTAAATTGTATTCTAAACTTATTTATTTTTATGTGCTAGTTTTAGCACTAGCACAAGTACTACCACCATTTCATAAATGCTTAGGTGACACTGTAATAGGCTATAAACGTATTTTCAATTATAACAACAGCAGATGTTAAAATAACAGAAAGACAGACACTAAAACCGCAAGTACCCGTTCCTATGCAGTGAAAATCAATGAGGCTCAAAGGACACTGCCTGTGAACGGTCCACTGAAGGAAGTCAGGTATTTGCATTTCACTAGCCAAACTGGCACTGCCATGTGATTGCGGCTTGACATAGTTTACCATTTACCCAAGTGTGCCAGCTTTGAAATTATGTAATTCCAGTCAACTTTTATTTTAAAAATTTGGATGAAGCTTTATTAATACTTTTAGTACATCTATTTCAATTTCACATAATTTGCATTTGCATAATATATAATTATATTTTATAAAAAAGAACATACATTCAATATGTATTGTATTTTATATAAAAGACTATATATTTGAAATATAACAACAGATGTCTCTGGTTATCTAAAGTATTAGAAACAGGTTGGAATGCCAGTACCCAGGGTGGTGAAGCTAAAACAGAAGTGATAAATGATAAAGAATTAATAAATTCAAATATGGCGAAGACTCTTAGAAACAGGAGAGCCCAAGATTAAATTTAGTTTTTTTCTTAGGAGAACAGTCTGAGTTGACAAAAGCATGGTCAAAGATACCTGTCTCAGGCCACACATAAAACCTAGCTGATTCTCTGTAAGGGGACATGTGGTATCAGGGAAATTTTAGATATACAAGGCCTTAGTGAGGATATCTGGAGAAAAGTGAAGAAAAGGGTTGGCTCACCCACAAAATGTATAATATTGATGGGCAGAGAATACTAGGCACAGCTTCTAGGAAAAACCAGCAATTGAGGAGCCTTCTGGTCTGGCCAGAGTACACAGGTCCATGGAAAACATCCTGAGGTGAGTTATTGAGGTAAGATAATAGGAATCCTTTCTTTCTTGTGACCCTATTCCAGGCCATTAAATGATAAACAAATAAATTAAATACCATTAAAATTTGCTGGTAGATATCTACAACAAACAGTTGCTCCACTCAGCAAGAATTTAGTGTTGCGTCTACCACACTCCACACACTGTGCTAGGCAGAGGGATCTTCAGGTGATTTAAACTCAGTCAATTCCCCGTCCTCAAGAAGTTGATGGCTTTATAAGAGAGCCAACATTTAACAAGTCATGATTACACAAACTGCTAACTGCTACAGTAGAGATTTATACACAGTGCAATAGGAACAGAAAGAACAGAGAAACTAATCCAGCCTAAAAGGGAGTGTAGAACAGAGTGAATTCTCAGAACGAGTCTTCAAGGCTGGGTAGGAAGAGAGAAGGATGGTGGGTGGTGCTGCAGACCGATGAAGCACCACAGAGCTGCGAATGGTGAGCACGGAGCTGGGGCCAAAGTGTTGGGACCTTTAACCACCATGTCAAGGATTCTGAACTTGCACCTGAGGCATAGTGGCAGTTTTAAAAAATACAACATTTATTGCTTTTTTTCTGATTTCACAAGTAATGTATGTCCATTATCAAAAATAAGAAAAATATTTAAACAGAAGAAAACTAGAGAGACCCATAATCCTTTCTCCCAGAAATAACCATAGTGGGCATTTTGGGGGAAATGCTCTCTTAAGTCTTTTTTCCTCTCGAGAGAGTATTATTTTCTTCTGCTACCAAGGTCATGATCATTCTGATTTGGAATTGTGGTTGAAAAGTAACAAGATGAGACTGACACTTCTTTACAGTCTGTAGCAGATATAGGTGTCCTGAACCGTGAACCTTCAGCTCCAAAGCTTACCTGGTCAGACAAACTGCTTGTTTAAAATGGGCTCTGGACTCAGTGCCACACCTGCAACGAGAACCTTATCCCTTTCCTATACTTTCAAGTCAACCATTCAAAAAATCCTTCTCTACGCTCTCTTCTAAAGGACAGCAAGACAAGGAAGACAAAGGTGCTGTGAGTCCAAACAGCACGGGCACCCTGGCCTAAGGAGGAGGAGTGTTTGTACAGCAGTACGATCTGTGTTTCCCACTTGGCCAGGCTAGAAGAGGCAGCTGTTCCTTGTTGTACCTGTACCTTGCCAGAAGAGAGTCCCACCTGGCAAAATGTGGGCCAGAAGGTCTAATGGGAGAAAACGGAGTCACAGAATTTGGGATGAGCCCTAACAGGTCTGGAAAGACCACTGCTGCAATTTAAAACCAAAAAATGAAGTAAAACTCATAAAAAAAAAAAAAAATCTGTCAAAAGTCCTTAGCTGACTTCTAAGGCTGCAAATATTCTTGCCACATGAGGCTGCATTAAAATAAGATGAAGTCTAAGCCTGACTTATTTTGGTTACCTAGAAAAGAGATAATGAAATACATTAATCTTCACTGTAATACGAGTTCATTATCATAATGCATGTTCTATAATCTAGGAGTATTTTTGGCCTCTGAAAGACATAAATGATACCTTTGTCCCTGTTCTTTGAGATGTGTCAGTTCCTCAGAGACTGAGTCAAAATTTCAGAGTAGGAAGCCTTGACAATCACCTTGTCCAATTCTCTTCCTTTTACAAATGAAGACACGGAAGACCCAGAGAGGTAGTGAATTGCCCAAGGTCACAAACCTAAAAGCAATGAGAACTTGGGGAATTCTTGTCATATCAAACCATTCTACAAAAAAACAGAACAAAACAAAAACAAAAACTAATGTTTATTCTTGGTGAAAGTAAAGAAAATGAAAAATAATGTCTTTTCCAGTCATTTTCTGAAAGAATGAGCACCTTATTCTAATTATAGAAACACCACAGATCTGATTTCATTACAAGTAATTCAGAAACTTGCTATGAGGTATTTAGCAAGGTATTTAGATGTATGTAATACCAACTCTGATATATATAAATGGGAAAAGGATGGGTAATCGGGTAATCCAATATTTGCTACTAAGACAACTGATTTTCTAACTAGGAATAATAAAATTATATCCCTAGTTTATACCATTCTCAAAAATAAATTCTAGGAAGATTGAAGACAAAATATGAGAAGCAAACCTATAAAACTTTGAGAAGAAAATATCAGAGAACATATTTGTGACCCCAAGGGAGAAAGGGATTTCTTAAACAAGATATAAAAAGTGCAAACCATAAAAGAATGACACGTCTGTTTATATAAAAACTTGAAACTCCTGTATACCAAGATATCATATATAAAGAGATAGGGCATACCACAGACTGAAAGGAGATATTGACAACTCATAACTAAAAAACATTAATATCCAGAAAACATAAAGAACTCTAATGAATCAATAAAGAAAAGAAAGCCTAAGAGAAAATTGGTCAAAGTACTTGAACAGACAATTTGCTGAGGAAGAAATCAAACTGTCAATGAAAACAGGAAAGGCTGCTCAACCTTACTAGTAATCTAAGAACACAAACTTTGGCAATATTCTATCATTTTATAATCATCAGGCACAAACTTAAAAGTCTGACAATTACAAATATTAACAAGAATGTGGAGCACTGGGAATTCTCACTATTCTGCTGGCAATTATAGACTTCGGAGAGCAATTTGGCAGTATCTAGTAATGTGGTTCAGCCATTCCAATTTTATTATATGTTAGAGCAGCAGTTCTCAAAGTGTAGTTCCCATACCAGCAGCCTCAGCAAAGCCTAGGAACTTGTTAGAAATGTAGTCTTGGACCCTAGTCCAGACCTACATAGCAATCTCTGTTTTAAGGGGTTTTCCAAGGATGCCAACACAGGCTAGAGTTTGAGAACCACTGCTCTGGCAGCATGGCTTCTCAACCAGTAAGGCCTAGTGAATTACAGATCTGCAAATAGCTAGAACCCCCGGACCAGTCACCCTTAGTTACTAGCAGCCTCCTCCTTTTCCCAGTGTGCTGTTCAGATCTTACAATCTTCTATATGACAGAGAATATGTGCAAGAGGAATATGTACACGGTAGCATAGTTTGTAATAGTGAAAATTTGGAATCGGCTACGTCCATCAACAGTATATTAGTTTTTAAAAACTGTGGACTAATCATACAACAAAATGTTAAATAGCAGGGAAAGTTAATGAGCCAGGACTCAAGTATCAATAGTGAATAAATCTGAAAACAATACTGAGTGTAAAAGGAAGAATGTCTACAATATGATACCATGTGAGTTTAAAACTTGCAGTTTAATACTAGGTACTGTTTATGGACACATAAATATATAGTAAAATTTAACAACATGCATTATCATAATGCATGTTTATGCATGCATAGATAATGATAAACAGCAAATTCAGGATGGTGATCTCTGGAAAATGATGCCTATTCATGTACTTTGACCATTTTTCTCCTAGGTTTTTTTTTCTTTATTGATTCATGGGAGTTCTCTATATTTTCTGGATATTAATACTTTCAGTCATGAGTTATACACATCTTCTATCAGTGTGTGGCATGCCTTTTCTATTTATAATGTCTCTGGGTGTACAGAACAAGTAATGGGATCAAGGGGTACATGGGCACTTAACTGTACTCAATTATTTTATATATTAGGTAGATATTTGTTAAATGCCTGAAATATTTATAATTTTTTAAAAACTGAGCTATTAGGAAAGTACTCTCTGAATTTCTTATAGTGACTAAGCTTCAGGCAAAATGAGTTGTGTGGAAAAAAGCCAACTCAATGACAGCAGACAGAGATGAAACGGGCACCCAGAATGCTCTCTGTTCACTTTAGGCAAAGTGTCGTAAGCCAATTCTGCCAGTAGAGGCATATGCTGAGGGTGGTTGGGGTGAGGTTATGACTTAATTCACGTTCCGTAATATTTTTGGGGAATAATTAGTCAAGTTATGATTTTATGCTCAATATATGAGTTCTGATTATCTCTCTCCCTTAGTTCTCCTTGTCTGTGAAAGTCTTTCATATTAAATACATGACTGAGCATCCTTTTAAAATTTTTCCTATTCTGTGCCAGAATAGGATTTTGGTTGGATTAATTTTTACTTGACATTTGTGGAATCATTCTGGGGTGAGAGATGTGAAAATATGCTACCCAGCTGAGTGAACAGTGCAGAACATGTAACATTTAGTACAATGGTCCATGAAATGCCAGAGCAACTTTTCTTCCTTCCACTCACAAGGATGCTTTCCAAAATTTCTTTTTGATGTGGCATCTGCAAATGGGGGGCCCAGATCTATGGCAAACCATTAAACATATCTGCTTTGTGAATCCAACTCCTTCTTTAAAATGACCTGCAGAGAATGACACAGGACACTAAGGGCATAGAGCAGTTCTTGGCATGAAACCACCCAAAATGTTACACTTTGATCATCGATATTGGGAAGTCAAGTGACGGTTCAAGTATAAAAGGGGGCGGTATAAAGCTTAAGGCCTCTTTCCAGATGCTGGGAATTGTTCCAGGTCACAGAACTGCAGCAATACAATGACTACAGCTGCATTTTCCAGAAAGCTAATAGATGTCAAAGCTTCCACTGAGTCATTTAGGACTTTACAAATCATGTCTCATCTCCAACGTCACTAAGATTGCACAAGCTTTTGAACATTTATCTCAAAACCTTTTTTTTTTTTTTTTGAGACAGAATCTCGCTCTGTTGCCCGGGTAGAGTGCCATGGCGTCAGCCTAGCTCACAGCAACCTCAAACGCCTGGGCTCAAGCAATCCTTTTGCCTCAGTCTCCCGGGTAGCTGGGACTACAGGCATGTGCCACCATGCCCGGCTAATTTTTATATACATATTTTTTTAGTTGTCCAGCTAATTTCTTTTTATTTTTTTTAGTAGAGACAGAGTCTCGCTCTTGCTCAGGCTGGTCTCGAACTCCTGACCTCCAAGGATCCACCCGCCTTGGCCTCCCAGAGTGCTAGGATTACAGGCGTGAGCCACCGCGCCTGGCCCCTCAAAACCTTTCTTAAACAGTGTTTTCTGGAAAGTTTTCTAATTATAATGAAAAGGAGGCAAAACTGATGGATGCTGTGACTAATTTCAGCACTTTTATTCTTGCTTATTAACTATCCTTCGGATGCAGTCAAAATTCCAAAATAATCAAGTATAGCCAAGTGAAAGGTGAGCTTCAGTGGCCTAGGTCTTGATGAGTAGGTCTCAAACATTAGCACGGATTAGAATCAACTGAATGATTTGTTAACAAATAATTACCGGGCCCCACCTCTGAAGTTTCTAATTCAGCCAAGTCTGGACATTTCTAATAAGCTTCCAGATGATGAAGATGCTGCTATCATTAGACCAGTTTGAGAACAACTGATCTGGAATCTGAGACCCTAGGGAAGGTATTTATCTTCTCTAAATCCCAGTTTACTTGCTATAAAAAGGGAGTATTTGGAAGATTTATTCAAATGTGTACCAAGAACTTAGTGTAATAGTAAAAATGGGTGCTCTATAAATGGTAGCTGTTGTTACAATAACTCAAATTCAACTTTAGAATTAAAAAAGCAAGCTAAGTTACCTATATATGGCCTACAAATTACACATATCCTCTCTTTCACCTACCTATCCACCCTCCCTCATTTCAGACAAGGTATCAGTTCACTTATAAAAGCTGTGACTTCAAAATGAGAAAAAAGAAGCCGTTATCTCAGAAAAAATATGCATCAAGGAGCCTAGGAGTTCTGAACAACCATTATATTACGTGAACATTTCTTGTAAAACTGTGTTTGTTTGCACAGAGCTTGCTGTGTCTGTGTCTAGAGGGAGGTTGGGTTGGTTAGGAGAACTTCATCTCCTCACACTGAGCAGCAGCAGGGAACTAGGGATTACTACTATCGAAGACATGATTTAAATCATAAAAACCACCTTTGAAATGAGCCTGAACATCAGGACGAAAATGTCAAATTTACAGCCCCACTTTCCTTTTCATTGAAAACAGTGCTGAAAGGGAAGAAAGGGAAGGAAAAGCTGAGATTGGCTGTGATTATTTCAGTCACAAAGCAGCTTTTGCCCTTCAATGTCTTCTCTTTACAAAGTCAACATCTCCTGGGCCCAGTCTTCAAATCAAGAGGTACCAGCTAGAGGAGAAAAGGGGGCAGAATTGGGGTGGGGACAAGGCAGAAATGGTATAAGCTTAATTTCCTCTCCACCTCCTGGGGTCAAAACTTGCTAGTGTCCTGTAAGCAGC
>CAUYSK010047800.1:0-10451 GCA_963575035.1 Avahi laniger
ATTTTACAGAGAATTTTTGCATCTACATTCATAATGGATATTGGGCTGTAGTTTCCTTTTTTTGTTGTGTCCTTTCCTGGTTTTGGTATCAAGGTGATATTGACTTCATAGAATGAGTTAGGAAGGATGCCATCTTTCTCGATATTGTGGAATAATTTCTGTAGTATAGGTGTGAGTTCTTCTTTGAATGTTTGGTAAAACTCTGAAGTGTAGCCATCTGGTCTGGGACTTTGACGTTTTGGGAGGTTTTTGATTGCTGCTCCAATTTCTGAGCTTGAGATTGGTCTATCCAGATATTTCATTACCTCTTGGGTGAACTTAGGTTGTATGTTTCCAGGAATTTGTCCATTTCCTCCTCGTTATATAGCTTTTGGACATATAGGTTTTTGTAGAAATAAAAAATAATGTTTGTATTTCCGCGGTATCTGTTGTGACCTCTCCTTTTTCATTTTTGATTGAGTTTATTAGAGACCTTTCCCTTTGGATTCTAGTCAATCTAGCAAGAGGGGTGTCAATTTTGTTTATTTTTTCAAAAAACCAGCTTTTGGTTTTGTTGATCTTCCATATAGTTCCCTTGTTCTCAATTTTGTTTAGTTCTGCTTTGATCTTAGTAATTTCTTTTCTTCTATTTGGATTGGGATTGGTTTGCACTTCCTTTTCCAAGTCCTTGATTCTATTTATTAGGTTGTCGATTTCTGAACTTTCTGTTTTTTGGATATAAGCATTTATTGCTATTAGTTTTCCTCTCAGGAATGCTTTTGCTGTATCCCACAGGTTTTGATAGCTTGTTTCTGTTATCATTTAGTTTGAAGAAGTTCTTTATTTCCCTCTGTATTTCCTCCTTGACCCAGTAGTTAGTCAACAATAGATTGTTTAATTTCCATGACTTTGTGAGGTAGCGAATATTTCTGTTGGAATTGAACTCTAATTTTATGCCACTATGGTCCGAGAAAGTACACGGTATAATTTCTATTTTTCTGAATTTGTTGAGGTCTGATTTGTGGCCTAGTATGTGATCAATTTTGGAGAAAGTTCCGTGGGCTGATGAGAAGAATGTAAATTTGGCTTTATTTGGGTGGAATGTTCTGTAGAGATCTGTCAGACCCTTTTGTTCAAGAGCTCTGTTTAAGTCCATTATTTCTTTGCTATTTTCTGTTTGGAAGATCTGTCCAGTATATTCAATGGAATGTTGAAGTCCCCTGTTACTATGGTGTTATTGTTTATCATGTTGTTTAGATCAGACAAGGTTTGCTTTATGTAACAGGGTGCTCGTGTATTGGATGCATAGATATTAAGGATTGTGAACTCTTCTTGTTGGATCTTCCCTTTCACCAATATATAGTGGCCATCTTTGTCTTTTTTTCCTTTTGCTATTTTAAAGCTTATGTTATCTGAAACTAGTATAGCTACCCCTGCTTTCTTTTGACTTCCATTTGCCTGGATGATAGTTTTCCATCCCTTGACCTTTAGTCTTAAGGCATCTTTGTGGATTAGATGCGTTTCCTGTAGACAGCAGATACTAGGCTTGTAGATTTTTATCCACTCTTCCAGCCTGTATCTCTTCAGGGGACAATTCAGGCCATTCACATTTATTGAGAGGATTGAGATTTGTGGTAGATTTCCATTCATATTGTTGGATGAAATCCTGTTTTGTTTTGCTCTTTGAGCCATCATGAAGTCCACGTTCTAGGCTTTAACTCTTGAATGATTGTACTTCGAAGAGTGTCTATTATGGTGTTCAGTGTGTAATGCATGTCTGAGTACTTCCTGTAGGGCTAGTCTGGTTTTTGCAAAATCCATCCGTGATTGCCTGTCTGGGAAGGACTTTACTACTGCCTCATAGATGAAGCTTAATTTTGCCAGATAAAGAATTCTGGGTTGGGCATTATTCTGTTTTAGTAGATTAAGGATAGGAACCCAGTCCCTTCTGGCTTGTAGGGTTTCAGTTGAAAAATCAGCAGTTAGTCTGATCGGCTTTCCTTTATAGGTTATTTGTTGTTTTCATCTCACTGCTCAAAGAATTGCTTCTTTCATGTTTACTTTGGACAGTCTAATAATTATGTAATGTGGTGATTGCCTTTTCATGGTGAGTCTCTCAGGAGTTCTGTGTGCTTCTTGTATCTGGATGTCCAGATTTCTGGCCATGCCTGACATATTTTCCTCCAGTATTCCATGAAATAAGTTTTCCAGCCCTTGAGTATCTTCTTCTTCTCTCTCTGGAAGACCGATTATTCTAAGGTTCTGTTTTTTCACATAATCCCACATTTCTTGCAGGCTTTGGTCTTGTCTCTTGTTTCTGAGTTCTTTTTCTTCATCTGATTTGCTCAGCACGTAGACATTATCTTCAAGCTCTGAGATTCTTTCCTCTGCATGATCCATTCTGTTCTTGAGGCTTTCCATTGTGTTTTGAAGTTCCTTAAATTCCTCTTTCATTGACAAAATTTCTGTTTGGTTTTTCTTTAGTATTTCCATTTCTTTGGAAAAATTTTCATTCATTTCCTGGATTGTTCTTGTGGTTTCTTTATGTTGGGATTCTATTTTCTCTTCTATTCCATTCAGTTTCCTTACAATCCATAATCGGAATTCTTTCTCTGTCAGTTTAATCATATCATGTACATTGGTATCAGCTGATGGAGATCGAATATTTTCTTTTGGAGGTGACTTTTCTCTCTGATTTTCATGTTTCCTGTGTTCTTTCGCTGATTCTTTCTCATCAGGCTACTTTGTCAAGGACTGGAGGTGCTACGACTGGTTTATGAACTTAATTTTGGGACTCCAAAGGGATGTTCCTTGGCAGAACTGAAGAAATGTGCTCTGGTCCTGTGCTGTCTTGGTGGGGTTTTAGCCTGTTGGGTTATCTCTGGCCTGTTGTCTGCTCCTTCTGCTTACGGAGATTATTGAGTTTCTTTCCCTTGCTTAGATTCCCAGAAGTTGGGTCACTTTTGTGTGTGTGACTCCACTGTCGACTACTTGGTTGAGGTGGAAGGCGCTGGGTTTAGCTATGAGATTACTCTATCTTTTGTTGCTTGTATTTTGTGTGGAGGAGTCAGTTGTCAAGGTTTTACTGAACCTTTGTATTGAGCTTTAAAACTCCAAATGGGACATACAAGAGCCTGAGTCTTTGAAAAATGTTTTGCCACTCCCAAGGGATACTTGAGCCTTGTTACCACTTTAGATGTGGTGAGAAGAGCAGCAGGAATTGGCGTGCCTGAGATAGTATACTTCAGAAATTGCTTGATCTATAGCTAGGAGAGAGGTGCTAATATGTTATTCAGGGCTCTTTCGCCACTCTTGCGGAGGAATTCCTGATGGGTGTGTCAATTGGTGCAATCGCTAAGGACTCTGGTCGAGATTTTCCTTCCCAGACCACTAGCCCCTAAGATGACAACAGCCAGGGCACCAAGGACAAGCTTTTGTGTTATGATCTTGTCAGATGGTCAAAACCGATTAGCTGTACCATGTCAACAAACTGTCCCCTTTTGCTTAGATCCAAGGTCATACAGATTCAGGCTAGCCCTGTGGGGAAGTATTTTTTCTCCTTTCTCCCTACCTTTAGGGGTGGGCTTTGTCCTGAAGGGCTCTGGGAGGGGCGTTGGCTGAGACTGCCACAAGGCCTGGCCTGGAAAACGTCTTTTCTTGTTTCTTTCCTCCTCGGAGGGCAGGTTTTGACCTGCCAGAGGGGGAGATAACCCTCTAGACTGGGGGAAGGGCACTTCCTGGGGCTATATGGCGTCTCAGCTCAGGAAGTAGTTACCCTTATTATTCCACCCCTTCAAGGGCAGGGTTGTCTAGTTGGTAAGAAGTACACACTTCAGGGCTGCTAGAGAAGTCCTGCCTAAGGCCCCTGAGGGACCCAGACCAGAAAGCAGCCTGTCCTGCTATTCCTCCCCAGCAAATGTGGGGTCAGTTCCTTTGTTATGCAATATCAGTGGTCTGATCACAGTCAGGATCACCCATCACCCCTGCAGGTTCACAGCCCAGAGAACAGCTTCCCTTGTACCTCCACACTACCAAGGGTGGGGAACTGATTCTTTGGAAGGAGGCGCCAATTAGCAAGTCACAACGAAAAGGAGACTGCAGGACCCTGCTGGGAAAACAGCCTCCTTCACTCTCTACTCAGTCCTTCCCATTGTGGGATCTGACCGTTTGGCTGGCAGCTCCAGATACCCACGTCGCAGCAAAGAGGTGACCATGTGTCTCAGCTTGAAGAGCGGTCTCCTTGGTCACTAGACACTCTTAGGGGTGCGTGCTGTGTCTTTGGTGCAAAATAGCCCAGCTTTTTTTTCCCTGCAGCACTGCTTGTCCCTCGCTGCTTCTCTGTAGATTCATGAAGCTGACCTTGTGGGAGAGCGCCTCACTCGCGTGTGGATGTCCACGTTCTTCACCTCTCACTCTGGGAGCAGAGAGCTGGAAATTAACCCCTAATCCACCATTTTTCCCCAATAATCCCATTTCTTATGTTGTCTAGCTCTTTTGTGGCTTTTTCACTGATTTCCTGAAATATATTTTTGGCTTCTTTTTGTTGGTTTTCAACTTTCTCTTCAATTCCATTCATCTTATCTGCCATCTACTTCTGTCATTTTGGCAATTTCCTTGTAGATGGAGTTCACTACTATAGCTCCATTGTTATTCCTTGGGGATGTCAAACTATTTAGTATTTTCATGTTGCCAGGGTTTTTTTTGCTGGTTTCTTCTCATCTGGCTCCTCTTGTCTTGGCTCTGTGTTAATAGAATCGCAGTGCACCTGTTCTCCTTTTTCGGGAACTCTCCTGTTTAGTTAGGAGAAGAGGTGGTCCCTAGATGGAGCTTTCATGTCCTACTCTGGAATGTTGACCTATCAAGGGAAGAGTGGGTACACTGAGAGTCCATAGAATGGCTGTTCTGTTGGACCTATTCCACTGTGATTGTCTCAGTTCAATCCAGTGCTGTATGATCTTCATGTGGGGTGGGAGTTTGTTCCCCACCTCATCGTTGGACGTTTTATTTTGGGTGCTGGATGCAGCCCTCTCTACTGTGGCTGTTGTTATGGGAGATTGCTCTGCCTGGGGACATCCAGTGGAGGTGACAGTGACAGCATGGGGGGTCTATTTCGGCAACGGTTGTGGATGACCAGGCTGTAGGCATTTTCACAAACCAAGTCCAGGAATAATGGTTTCTTAGTGCTGGGGGGTCCCAGGTGAAGCGTTGGACTGCAGGGAGGTTCCTCCAGCCCAGCAACAGTGGTGGAGACTCAGGGGTGGGGTCTTAGGACCCAGGCACAACTCTGGAATCTCAAGGGTGATAATACAGGCCCAGTTGGGACCCTGGAGCTACAAGGGTAGAGCCTCAGGCTTTGATGCAATTAGAGCTTCAGAGCTGGATCTGGGGATTATGGGGTCAGAGCCCCACAGACGGGGGCTGTTCTGTCATCACGGAGATTCCTGATGCTCAACTGTAGAGGCAGAGTTTTGTGCCACTGGCCCAGGGACCGTGGAAGTGAGCTGGGGCTACTGGTTGGCCAAGGTTCTCCCTACCCAACATAGGTCCCACTGAGGTAGTCGCCCAAGGTTTCCCAGGTGTGTCTGTGGTTTCTGAGGCTCCTCCTGTGCTCAGATCCCATGCAGGGTTGGAGGAATGCTTGGCTCCCAGTCACAGGACATGGCATAGGGGAGTGTCCATTCTGGTTGCTCCCTTCCCGAAGGGAAGGTTCCTGGAGGGAAGCTTTCCAGGTTACTGCTGGAAAGCTGAGTCCCAAGCAGACCCGTCACTGTGCACTAGGGCAATCAGGATGGTGTCAGTTGTAGAAACCCAGGATCCACAGCCACCAGATCTCCGCAGTGCCTGCTCTCTGATGCAATGTCTCTGCACAGACTCTGAGCAGCACCTCAATCAGCCCAGATGTCTGTAGTGGAGCAGGGAGACCCCTCACAGCTTGAGATGCCTGCAACTTTTATTCTTCTCCTAAATAGCAGTGCTCCCTTGGGCTGCTTCTGTTCTGCTGTCTTCCCCGCCCTCCAGCAGTGTGAATTGTATTGGGACCCCCAGCTTACTCTCTGAGATGGTGGGTGGTGCTTGTAAGTGTTGGCTACACCCTGTTTGTTTGCATCGGTAGATGCTATAATGGGGGGCATTAGTTGTTCTCTCTGTCAATAGTTAGTGCTTTCAGGAAGAAGCCAACTTCAGTATTGTTCTTTGGTCTTGTAATAGGCTCCAGCCCCTCAGAAGAATCATTTGAATGCTCCAGGCAGTGGGTGGGGCCCTGGAGCTGCCAGGGAATGGCTTGTTCTCCACCACAGGGGAGGTGGGTGGAGGAGTGAGGCTGGGAAGGGGTAGGTTGGGTGAGCCACCATCAGCCTCCACAGAGGTAGGCCTAGAACTGACTCAGCAAGGATCAAAGGTCAGCTCTCAGACTGCTCGGGAAAGGGCTGAAGTGACTCACCAAACTGGAAAGTCTGCTCGTGGGGAAGGGATGGTATGTAATTCACAGAATGGCTATTGGGAGTGAGTTTTGCTCTTCTCCCTCCTCCTCTGGTCTCCTTCGGTGTCTGGTTGCAAACAGGCACCCAGATTCGCTGAGCTCACCAGCAATGGCCCAATGGGTTGGGAACTTCCCTGCCCGAGGACCCGCCCCAGTCTGAAACCATGGCTTTCCCATGGGGAGATGGGTAATCCACCAGTTCGCCCTGGCTGGGATCCACACTGCGCTCTCTTGTCGGTTCTGCCCACCTGGGATCCCTTGTCTCTTGAGTTTAGTTCTCAAATCTCCCCTCTGTGCTCCCAAGCAACCTGATCAAGTCCTGGGTGGGTATAGGATCTGGCCAGTGTGTATGCCTGTCCCACCAGTGGGAGACTCCAGGGAGTGCCAATAGGCAGGGAACTCCCAGATTGAGCACTCCTAGGTCCACTGCAGGTCATCAAGGGGAAAGGTGTGGGCCCCACTCTCTGTGAAACCTCAGACTGGTGGGTGCACCAGCAAAAGGGAAGCAGCCACTTTTGAAAGTCTCAGTTCAATCAGCTGTCTCGGCTGCAGTGGACTAGGGAGGAACAGAGTCTAAAGGGAGAAGAGCTGGCACTCAAGCTCTTCTGGTCCCTCTCCCTGGAAGGAAGCCTGCACAGAATGTTGCAAGCTCTGGGATCACACAAATTCTTCAGGACCCACTGCAGTCTGGGCAGGAATTGTGAACTACCTGTGTGAGAACAAGTGATGTAAAACCTGAAGGGCTGGAGCTCCCTGGATGGACAAAGGGACACTATGTATAGAGAAGCAGTATGGCATTTGCCATCTTGGCTCTGGGCCATGGCTACAGGGAGCAACCCTGAAGGGGCTGGAAGCCCAATGCTTTATTTTCAAGAAGGCCCCAGTTCAATGGTTGCAGCAGCCCCTGGGCTCATCAGGGTGGAAAAGCTCCCAAGCATCTCGGCAGCCCACTGACTACTGGAGGTATAAGGGAAGGAGAAACGAAACTCCCACCTACCCTCTTCATTGGGCTGTGAGCTTCTCTGGGGTTGATCTCTGCTGATATCTTTTTTCTTCTCATTCTACTTTGCAATTTCTTTCCATGAAATCTCTGGCAGGCTCTGACATCTTTGCCTCACGAAATACACCTGTGCTGTGCCTGTCCCCCACTCTCCTTTATCTGAAACCCTTCCCCTCTGGGACAACCTGGCAACCATTGTCTCTAGTCAACCATCTTTCCCTTCTAAGTTTAATTACGTTAAACTTAAATAGCCATATGGCTCATGGCTCCCATATTGGACAGCACAGCTCAAGAATTATCAATAATCAAATAGCCTACCAGGACCTGGGAAGGAAGTGAGCTATTCAGAGGGATATATAGGAAATATTTTTGCTGCTTAACGACTGGTTCAACTAAAACCAGCTCACTGGAGAAGTAGAAGCAGGAATAGTATTTCAACAGAGCTGTGGGATAAGATGTAATGCTTCTTTAGGGTAGCAGGATGATCCTTAATATTGAGCAAGGAATGCCAGTTTCAAACAAGAATTGTAACTAGCTCACATCAGGCCAGAGTTAGGGCAAAGGTGGATGGAGTCTACAGCCTTTGGAGGGCTCTGGCTGCCACTGGAGATATGGCAAATCTCTTCTCTTCCTGAAGAGGTCAGATAGTGAGGTAGAGCATGAATATGAGAATGAATACCCAATGGAACCTATAAATTAAAAAAATTGTTTTGGATCTATTGTGAGACACCTAATAGCTAACAACTTTCTTGAGATCACACGAATGCTTTAAGACACCTGAAAGAGGCACAGAGAATATTTCTCTAGTCTTTTGAAGACATTTTCATTATGTTGATATAAAGACAGTGCTGCTGAAGACAGATCTGGACTACCTAAGCCAAAGATTTATTTGAGGTCTGTTGTTGTATATAAATTAGGATATTATCTTCATAAACAAGTTCTGTCCAGAAAGAAAGTATTAGAAGAATAGCCTTTTGTTCATAAAATTTACGGGGCCATTCATGCCACTGAGGCCATTCAAATTGGCAAAGGGTACCTCTCCTACACCACGTTTTGATTTGTCTCTGTCTCGAATTAACATTAAATTATTGGAACATTCAGTTCCAAAATGTCTCATAGAGTTGGTCCAGCAGATCTAATGTCAGCAGGAGCAGATAATCTAAATGTTACCATTTGATGCCATAGTGCTTTTTGAAATGCAAAAATCCCATTTCCTTCTTCAAAAAGAATGTGTGATTACTTTGGGGGAGGGATTGAGGAATTTCTTTTCTCCCTTTATTAGTTGGCAGCTAAAATTTTGTACGGGGGCTATTATTTCAGATTCAGAGACAGAAGGTGTGTTCACTTGGGAGTTCTTAAGTAGCAGCCGATTAGACAGTTACATCATGATACAGTGCCTCCCTCTGATTTTAAAATAACAATTCTCAGTATGTTCTGTTCTTTTATCTAAGTCAATGAGCACTGGGGTGGAAAATAAAATGGAATTTTTAATATGGTGTGGGCAGTAATTGTAACTTCTAGGGCATGAATTTTCAACAGAAATGGCTGAATCACTGGGCCAAGGAATAAGGGGTGTCGATCACTAGAACATAGGGTATTGAAATCTTTTAATTGAGTGAGATCCTGGTCCATGAAGGTGCCTGGCACTTTAAAGGCTATCATGGTTTTAATCTAAAGGCAGGAACTCACACTCAGGATTTTAGTGAGAGACAGACTGCCTGTGGAATCCCCAGATCCAGACTGGGAAGAGAAAAGACTCTGTGCTCATTGTGTCTTCCTTACCCTCTCACCAGCTGCCTAGCCGGTCAGTCAGGTGCCTAAATCGCAGATGGCGAGCTTACAGACAGGGTGCCCATGGCCAATATGACTTGATCCCCCAAAACACAGGCATAATTTCCATCCTTGGAGCACAGAATTCCCAAATCCTTCAGTATGGGCAGAAGTCGCAGTGGTAGAAAGTACGTGTGGATAAGATCTCACGTGAGAATACATTTTTATAGTTAAGTCTGTCAGTTCAGAGCATTCACGCCTCATCTGAGGACCCAGGACACAAGTTCATCTAACTTACTTAAGGACATGTCGCTCATAAGCAGCGGATAAAGAGTGGGTACATAGACCACTGGACTCTACAGTCTGTTATGGTACGGAGTGCGAGAAATGACCACTTAAAGACCGAATTGAGCCGAATTATGAGTCTTTATTAGCTGGCCAGTGACCACCCCTGCCCTGTCAGAGCACAGGTACAGAGAATGGTGGCTAGCCGAAAAAGCCAGGAGGTCTTATACTATTCTAAGATGGGCTACGTGACATAAGGTATGGGAAAGTGGGACAAAGACGGGAAGTGGGACAAATTACATCATACATTCCATAACTGTGGGATCCGGAACCTGCCTTGGACCACCTACTCCAGTTACAAGCGACTGATCATAATCTTTAAGCAAGCAGGTTTACAGAAGCAGATAGCATTAGTTAGGTTAAGGACCATTCTTTCTCCAGTTAAGCAAGCACAGTAAAACTTCAACCATAGGCAAGGCAGCTGGAAAATTTAAACAATCAGTTATAAGAAACAATCAGTTTCAGCTTGATCACTTTGTTTTCCATCCTTAGCCACTAGTGCAAAGTACATGAGTACATTCCTCCCAATGGCACTAAATTTTAACTCAGGACAGTCCTGAAGGCAGAAAAGAGGCAATTTAAAGTCAGCACATGATTTCTTTGATTCCCTTGTCTAGTTAAGTGTTAGCCCACAAATCTCAATATATTTCTAATCTAACATCATAACCTACTACATCTGGGGGGAGTCCACTACAAGCAGTACCATGAAGGCAGTGTCCGTTCCCTGAGCCACACCGAAGTTCATGGGCTTCCTACTGTCAGATTGGGGCCACACGACTAGTTGGGGCCAGTGGACCGTGAGTAGAAATGACAGATGCCACTTACTGGCCAAAGCAATTAAGAGCCAGTGTGCCTGCTCCATCTGTCTTTCTTCCTCTC
>CAUYSK010047801.1:0-51251 GCA_963575035.1 Avahi laniger
ATTGTGTTTGGGTTAATATAGTCACAGAAAATTTTAATTTTAATACCTGTTATCTATGCTTTTACTTAGAAGACCAAATGCAAAGTACATTTTTTTAGGGAACACTTCCAATCCTGAATTTATTTTCTCTAAACTCCTAGTTATCAAATCTACACTTCTTAGATCTGGAGTCTTTAAAAACACTTATGCTTTCAAACTGAAGATTGAAAGACTGACTCCATGTCTGTGTGAACCACTCTTTAACCCCATCCAGTCCTTAGAGCAGCTGGATTCTTTCTCTCTCTTTCTTTCTTTCTTTCTTTCTTTCTTTCTTTCTTTCTTTCTTTCTTTCTTTCTTTCTTTCTTTCTTTCTTTCTTTCTTTCTTTCTTTTTCTTTCTTTCTCTCTCTCTTTCTTTCTCTCTTTCTTTCTCTCTTTCTCTCTCTCTCTCTTTCTTTCTTTCTTTCTTTCTTTCTCTCTTTCTTTCTTTTTCTCTTTCTTTCTTTCTCTCCTTCCTTTAACCCAAGCCAGGTCATACCTTCCCTTTGCTTAACACTTTTCAATGCTTTCCCATCACACTTGCAGTAAAATATAAACTTCCAATTTGGTCTATGAGGGACAACATGTCCTGGCCCCACCTGCACACAGTCTCGTGCTCTCTCCTCATGCCCGCTTTGGCACTCGCTGTTTCCTCTGCCCAAAGTATCGTCAGGACTTAAATGCCATCTTTTTGTGGGTGTTTTTCCTTCACTTTACCTAAGGTAAGGTATCAGAGATTCCGTCTCCCCATTGTCAAAGAAAAATTGCACTGGAAAAATTTACTAGGCAAGGAAGACTTATGCAAGACTATTGCAATAGGGGAGAGAGATTGAACTCTACTGAAACAAAAAGCTACAGAGTGTTTAAGTGCTGGGGTTAGCCAGTGAGAAAATACTGGAGGACCTAAGGGGGAAGGTTGTCAATGTGATTAGGCCATCTGTGTTTGCTAATTGGTGAAGTTAAGCCCCACCCTACCACAGAGACTGGGAGATAGGGACCCTATTATTCTTGCCAATTACATTCAAAGCTATGGCCCAGGTCCTTGAGAAAAACATTCCTGGGTGGTAAAACTGGCAAGAGGCTGGGAGAAGGTTTACATCTCAAAGGGGCAAAGAAATTGTTTACAACTGTAAGTTTTCTAAAGTAAATGCTCTAAGAAAAGGGAGATGGGAGACCTATACTTAGGAAGAAACCTGTCTAAAGGTTAGTCAAGCTGAGGGAAACATTAAGGTGATACTGGTCACCATTATGCTCTCTCACAACATTCCAGTTATTTCCTTCATAACATTCTAAAAGTAGTCATTATTTAATTAGTTCCTTTAATTTTTTTGTCTGCTTCACTAGACTGTAAGAAGCATGAGAGCAAGCACTGTGCTGCCTTATTCTTTGTTAAACCCTCAGTCCCTTGGACACTGCATAGAGCATAGTAGGAACTCAAGGAATGTTAACTGAATGAATACATGAACAAGTGTAGGCACAGAGGTAAGTGAAATCTTGGGGAAATATTTTGAGCATAATGATGATATTAGCAACTGGGTCGGCAACTGGATTTCTTATTCTGTAAGTGCCTGTGGACATATATGGTATAAAGACACTGCAATTGCGAATTGGTGGCTAGTAATTGTAAACTTGCTTAAACGAAAACAAATACATAAATATTAAACCATATTTAATGGGAAAGGTAACACAACAGTACATTTAATTAGTTCATATCATTTCTTTTATGCTACTTCATATTCTTCCATGGCACATTTGCTGTTAAAGTGACACCTTGTACTTTGGTGTTTTTTTTTTGTATTCATAGTAAACATGTGCCCGTTCCAAGACTCAGAGAATATTAACATAATCAAATACAGTTAAGAAAGTTTCACTGTACAGAGACATAATGTCAGAAGTAAGATCCCTAAAAAACTTGGGCACATTCCAAATTTATGAAATCACCAAGCCATCAGTGTGACTTACATAATTAAACTAACTAAATTACAACATCTAAGTTGTAATATATTCATTTTATGCAAATGCATCAGTAAAAAGCAAAATGCTACAGTACTGGAAAATCATGTTTTTCATGAAAAACAAGGATGACTCATTAGGCAGGCATCCCACAAGGTCTGTTTTGTATTCAGAGAGCCAAAAAAATACGGATCACATCTCATGTCTGAAAAAATTTATTTTATTAGAAACACTGGTTCTGGATGACTGACTCTCGAAAGCTGAGATAATCAATCGGAAAATGATGACATCTTTTGCTTAAGGTTAATTGTACTTTCAATTGCCTTTAAAAGATCATGATTTTATGGTAATGAGAGGAAGCTAATGTTCAAAAATTCAGATCACTTACAGTGAAGTTTTTAACAAGAAGTATGATGCCAGTAAAGAATAAGATGTTCTTTTAAATTAAATAATTCTCATGCATCATATTTTGTTTCCTTAAACACATGCTATGGTTGATTAGGAAGCGGAGCACAACCTTTAAGATCTCAAAATCCTTAATTAAAAAAAATTGACAGTTTTAAGTCACATAATTGTTTAAGAATATACAAAGTGACTTATTGCAAATGGAAATTTTACAGAATTTTTTGAGGTATATAATCATATTTTTGACCCATGAAGATATTTCCCCCTAATTATCCAAGCCCATGTCAATGCCCTCTCTAGTCTAGATTCTTTATTGATTTATTTTTCTTTAAAGATATCATCATATCCCTTAATTTCAGGAACCATCTGGATGTATATTTTTTTATTTAAGTTAGTATCAGGATCAAAAACCTACTGTGAGCAAGACAGATCAAAATATAATATGAAACATAGGAATCCTGGCACTAGGGAGTAAAGCTGTTTGTTCTGCAGGGTCTTTTTAGGACATGGTATGAAGGAGCTGAGCTGAATGTATATAATGTCTGGGAAGTTAGGCAGCCAACATGGTGTAGAAATCAAAGTAGGTAACTGGCATGGAAAACGTTGGGTAGGGGTGGTTGCAGAAGGCTGGATGTGGAAGCAGGGACCTACTCACAGGCACTGGCACTAAGGTCCAGATTCTGGTCCTCATTCAATAAATGTACACTAAGCACCCTGAAAGGTCCTGAATTCTTTTCACATGTTCTATCCCTAGGTAATTGCTATACATTCAATTATTTATTATGTTGGGGACCCCAAATCTTCCTCCCAGCCTAAATCTCCTCTCTGCTCCAGACTAGCCTCTGTAACTCTTTCCTTGACATCTGCTCTCGGATGTCTCACGCACTTGTCAAATCACTGCAGTGGCATTTTTCTTCCCACTCTACCCTCCCCAACCTGTATCTATATCTTCCTCCCACCACCGCAATACGTCTGTGTATTCTCAACAGTTTCTTAAGCCTGAGATTCATGTTGAATTCCTTACTGTCTGTCAATACATACACTCAGGCATTCGGTATATTCTGCAAAGTTAATTGTTAAAATACATCTTGGATTTGTCATCTCTCCATCTCTGTTGCCTTCATCGTGGTCCAAGTCTTCAACAGCTCTCATTGGGAATATTTAAACAATTTCCTGAATCTGTCCCCCATACAAATCACACAAAAGTGCTCTTCTCAAAATCCAAATTGACCAACGTCACTGTCTTGCTTATAACACTGCAATGTTCTTCTATTGTACTTTGAATAAAGACCAAACTCCTTACCAGGGTTTCCAAGACTGTCTACCACCCCACCTCAACCCATGCCATGTTCTCACTCACTGTGTTCACACTCACTGGCCTTTAATTGCATGAACACACCAAGTCTTACCTGATTCAGAGCCTTTGCACATGCTCTTTCTTCTACTGAGATGTGCCCCCCCCACCCGCCACATGCATGCATACCCCCATTTGTATAGACAGCTCTTTTTTTCCTTCAAATCTTAGCTTAATCATCCCCTCCCAGAGAGACTTGTCTAGATTGTCCTACCTAAAGAAGGTGCTCCTCTGCTATTCTCTATTTTTGTCTCTTTTTTTAATATCCTAGAAATTATTATCATTTGAAATAATTTAATGTTTTTCTTTATTCTTTGTAGAATTTAATTTCCAGAAGGCTAGAGATCTTGTCGGTCTTGTTTGCCATTGCTTCTTCAGTATCTGGCATAGTTTCTGGTACATAGAGGATGCTCCATAAATATTTTATGAATGAACAACTGTTGAGGATACAGAGCAGAACAAGACACGGCCCCTGTCCTCAAGCTCTCACTGCTGGGAGAGAGAGGACCCCTAGAGAAAGGCCTACCCATACCTCACTACTGCTAAATAGGGGATTACACAAAACTTTGTGGATGACAAAGGAACCCAAAGTGTGCAAAGGGAGGGAGCACATGGAGAAATATGAAGAAATTAGGAACACTTTACTACTGAGCAGATATTTTAGCAAAGAAGAAAGTTCTCTTTGACAGTTTTTTAGAAGAATCTGAATGAGTCCCTGCCCTGCCCCTCTACCCACCCTTCCCTTGGCCCTGGGAATATGGGGAGTGAAATCTATAAGGATGAATATCTGGCAATTCACTGTAGTTCCAATCTCTCTTACACAATTCTTCTCTAATCCTCTTTGCCTTTAGAAATTTCCTAATGAGTGGGTAATTGTTATTTCTAATTTCATTAATTTATTCTTTTCTGAAAACTTCACCATTTGGTTATCTTTCCTGTCTCAGAAAGAACATTCTTTCAAATGTTTTTCAGGTCCAGTAATTGTGGACTTATGTTTTTTCTTCTACTTGGAAAATCAGGCATAAAACTCAGTCTCTTCCCTTAACACTTTCTCTTTCCCTTCCCTCCCTCCCTCCATTCCTTCCTTCCTTTCTCTGTCTGTCCTTCTCTCCGTGTATTCTCTCTCTCTATATATATATACATATATACACACACACATGTACATATTTGTATATATATGTGTGTGTATATATATGTGTGTGTGTGTGTGTATACACACACAAACACACATACACACACATATGTATGCTCCTCCTACTATAGTTTGCAAACATTCACATTTGGTGTCAGGACTTATGTACAATCTTCCTCACCAGTCCAATAGCCTGCACATTTCCCGCAAATGGTCTGAATACATGTTAAAGCTCTTCCTCCCACTTTAAATATATTGGCATCCCCTTTTAAACCTTTTAATTTTATTTGGCATTAAGCTTAAGTACATGATTATATGTTTAAAAGTTACCTTTGAGACTTATTCCTCCTCTCAGTTCCTGCTACTGTACTTCTCATTTTCTCTCTTTCAATCAAGCCAATTTAGTGAGTCTTCAGTATCAGGCTGAGAAGAGACTGTAAAGAGAAGCAGATGGCATTGTTAATCTTATCTTCTGGTTGCCAATGAGAGATATTTTCTCTGATTGAATACCCTGGAGGGATCAAGTCAGTTCTAGAACTTCCAGATCAGAGATTCTAGTCTGTGACAAACCCAAGGGGATTTTTTAGACCAAAGGGTCATGAGATGTTTTCTAGTATGTGAGAAATGATTTGAAAATCCAGAAAATAGCCAAATCAATCTTGATTTCTTAAGTTCTCAAGATCGAAGATGGCATAATAATAATGTAGCAGAAGTTAGATCTTACAATCTCAGGTATGCAAGGAATTCCATATTATTTTATTTAAAAAGCTTAATTCTAAGTCTCTATCCAACTAAAGACAAATATAAAACTCGGCCACTTTGTTTCTACCTTTTTCTGTTGTGCCTGTGTTTCAGTGTTTTAAGAGGTGCCAAGCCATTGTTTAGATATCCTCTATCATTGCTCGTTATGGGATCTGTAGACCTCAGTCCACTTCTCACTCTGAGGACTCTTGGCTTTGCTCCACCATGTGGCCTCTCAAGGCTGTTCTTCCTCTGACCTTCGCCTCCAGGGTACCTGGCCTACTCTATTCAATGGCCCTGATGTATTTTCAAATGACAAGCCAAGCCATTGACTACAGGCTTTCATTGCCTTCTCATGAGCCAAGTTCCATAAAGCAAGAATGACAAAGTTTTCCTTTTGTCTTGAATAAGAGGTGGGGGAGAAACCCAAAGAGACAACAATAAATATCTTACCACATTAGTCTTGGTAAGACTAGAATAGACCTAGCCCTTGGGAATACAATTGGCCCATTTTTGAAATTGTGGTGAGGCAAATGGTGCTTGCTTTGACATTTATCCATTTATTCTTGCAGAAAATATTTATCGAGTCCTACTATGTGCTAAGCAAAGTCTGCACATTTGAGACCTAGGATATATCAGTAAGATGTTTCACCTTATAATGTTAACCTTCCAGTCAGGGAAGAGACAATAAAATAGCATGTTGTGATACGATAAAATGTGATCAGTCCTATGAGGAAAAAGGAAGAGCAGAGCAGGGTAGGCAGGATGGGGTGATGGCCCTCCTTTTCACTATGTAAAGCATTGCTTCCACTTCTCCTCTTACATTTCAAATAGCTTCTCTCTCTCTCCTTTGCCAGACTAACCCCAGAGAGCCCTGAGCATGTTTTGGGCCCTCAAAGGCCTTGTGGGGGGAATTTGGGGTCTGTGTGAAAGGACGGAGTCTCTGTGGAATTATAAATTGATAGGTTAAAGGAGACCTGAGCTGAATTGTTTCCCAGGATATTTACAAGAAAAAAAAATTAAAGTAGAAACCTGAGGAACCAAAGAGAGATCCTGCAAGGAAGACAGTAATTATTACTGGTTATAAATATATAAATAACCAGTAATAATTATATTATAATTAGGTGCTTAGTCTTTATAATTTAAAACACAGAAGTCATGTTCTTTTATGAGTCAATTTTACTCTTGTCTTTCCAATTGTTCTTTATTAGATTTTTTAGTAAAGATTTTGCTCTAGATAGAGAATGACAAAGAGACCAGTGTTCTGTATTTTGATGTGGTTAAATGACCAAAATAATCTTTTTGGGGATGGAAAGCCAGATTGTGACAAAGTGGCAAATTAATGACACTCTGTGGGCTGGAGGGCTAATCACAGTAGCCAGGGCAAATTCAATGTTCCAATAGCTGGGATGGCTGATTCACATAATAGGAATCCAGCTTCTTCCATTAGTGATCTTTAGGACAGCATGTAGCATCTGGGGCAAGCCCAGATCAGGCAACTGCACATCAAGTCCAAGATTACAATTCTTCACACCATAGAAAGCATGAGTGAAGAATCTATTGTCAAAAAAAACAAAAGTTTTCATGAACTCACATTTAAATGTCATATGTCTTTAGCACTTTCCTCATGTGATGACATATATATTAACTGCACTTTTACCTTTATTGTTTTTCTATTTAATTACATGTTTCTCAAAGTAAGACAGTTTGTCTTCTGTTTATTATGTCTTCCTTACACTGATGTCTTTGTAGGGTAGAATTATTGAGATGTTGACTTCTTTCTACCAACTTACCTTCATGTGCTGATGGACTAATATCTGACCATGTAAGATAGGGTAATGCTAGTTGATGTAACCATTAAACCATAAATTCAGCATAAATGTGACAAAAGTTTATTTCTCCCAATCTTAGCAATTCTACATGAGTGTTCCTGGTGAGCAGAAAGTCTCTTCCGCATAGTTCCAAAGAGGGGACCCAGGTGCCTGCCTTCTTATGGTTTTAACATCCCCTGGAGGCTTTTAGGTTCAAAGAGAAAGAGCTGTTGGAGAATTTTTTTTTTTTTTAAATCGAAGGATGGACATAGCAAACATATCTGCCTACATCTGCTAGTGAGAACTAGTCACATGGTTCTTGTCTATAAGAGGAGTCTGGGAAATGTAGTTCCTTGGTGAGTCAATAGCTCACAGCACTAAATCTTCCATATGGAAGGATAGTATAAAATTTTGTTGGGCACTAGCCATCTGTGCCATATTGACCAATACTGTAATAGAGATATCCCTTCCTTACTCCAACATAACTTCTACATATTAATTTATACATGCTAAGCTTCTTTTATTTAATGTCAATAATCTATTTTATTACCAGCCTTCCAATAACTTTATATCACGTCTTATTTCTCTCACATAATTTCCTTACAGTACTGATGAATACTTTGCTTTTATTCCTTTATTAAAGGTATGGCAAGGAACAGTAGGCAGATTGGTTAGTTCTGCTTTGGCAGAGGTAGAGATAAAGTGCTCGCTGTTAATGAATAATGTATTGGATACATCAGACCCATTTTAGCTCATTTCCTCTGAGTAAAATAGGCCAAAAAAAAAGTGGGTAAGACCACACAATTCTGAATATTCTCTTCCCTAAGAGCATCCTTATTATGTTTCTTTGTGTTTCCTGCCAGTTATGTGAGCATTTCCCCTAAGAATATGAATCTATGCCCATGGGAATATTATGTCTTTCTGTGGTCTACCAGAAAATTATTGCATTATGTAAAGTATTACATGTTCATTTTGATAAAATGTATATTGTTATTGATTTATTTTTCTGAGTTATGGTTTTATTAGATCAAAATCACATGAGCATTTAAGTATAAAATGTAAGACAAAATATAAAATGACATTTGTAGTATCATCATTTTCAGATGTGATGTAGACATAAGGGAAAGAATATTTCACAAATAACAATATCATATTTTTATCTGGTGTCTCAGGCTTCTCACATTATCTTGTTAAGAGAAAAAAAGGAATAATAGAGAGCCTCTTTCCCAGTCATAGAGATGAGAACAAGATTGCTCCATCTTTCTCTGTTCAAATATCATCAGTACAATAGAATATCCATACATCAATGTATTCTTTCAAAATTGCTAGTCATTTGCTAAATTCCTAAAATATTTTATTCCCCAATTTTGTATGCATAGATATTACCAAATCATTTTGAAAGCTGCAAACTTTAATGCAAAAGGTGAGCAGTCACTTTTGTCCTCTGTCAAAGGAAAAAAAGACACAAGCTCATCTTAAATTTATATTCATCAAGAAGTTTGTATGTCCTGAAAAACGTTACTACTTTATACTTCCCAAGCATGGCTAGATATATGGCATTTAGAGTTAAGATAACCTTCCTAATGGCAGTTTAGATTTCACTGAATTAAAATCATAGAGGATCATGCAGTACTCCACTTTTTCTGAATTGGTCATCTAGTCCTGGATGGTAAACAAACAGAAACATGTACTCTGAGGGTTTGCTTCTTTGTTTCTTGACATCAACACTTAAAGGAGTCTTGGCTATATCTCCTCCATTGCTATTACAGTTGAGTTTGATGAGCTTGGATCTAGTGGGGTGGCTACTGTCAGGGGAGCAGTTCAGCTGTGTAAAATTACATAAAATAAAACCTGTTTTGGCAATAGCAAGAAATGCAATTGCTCAACAGTAAGCTTGCCTAAGCCTGAACAGACGGGAGAAAAGTAGAGCAGACTGCTCCACAGATGATGATAAGCAACAGTCAGACCCAAAGATGGATGGCTTGATCCAAGGAGAATTAAAGAAACCATTTGCATCCAATGTTGGAACAGTTAAGCCAAGCTTGCAGTCAGTGAATGTCATTGGAAACTGCTTTAAATAATGTGATGCAACACATATACTTTATGTATTTGCAAAGCCAGATGGGATAAGGCATAAGAATTTTAGAGGGAAAAAACTGGCAAGAAACACTTTTATAGATGTCACTCTGAACTGATGCATTATGGAAAAGTGAACTAATGGGCTTAGGAAAGAAAAAATTATCATGAATATTAAACAGAAATCTCAGATTTCCTCAGGACTTTAAAGTTTATGTGCATCTTATTGCCTACACACTAAAGCACAACACACTTCCCATCTCTACCATCTCATGATTACTGAAAAAGCCAATGTGTGTGTGTGTGACTGTGTCTATCTCTATCTCTGGATATAGATACATAAATAGAACTGAAATAGAACTGAAATACTTGCATCACTCTTGATATTTTATTTAAGTATCTTGAATTAACAACTTATAAATAATTTCTCAGAGTTATCCAGGAATTACATATAGAAGAAATAATTATTATTGGACTACCTTAAATTATTAGTCACATTAAGTAAACAGGAAGAAATCAATTTTAATTACATTGACAAAAGCACATAATGTGTAGAAAATAGTTCTTTGCCTCCTGAATATACAGACAATAGAATATGCAGATAATCCGTAGATTAGCATTTTTAAAATGTTACATAGAAATCAGCTTTTGACACATTCAACATTGCCTACGTATACATAGCAATACTAGGAAATGTAAACTGGGTCCTTTCTCCATTACTGTTATTTCCCTACGAGATTCTTTTTGCCTGCTGCACAGGAAAAGCAAATGCACGGAGACAGCAGGGATGCAGCAGAGAAAAAGTTTATTAGTCATTAGGCAGCCAAATGCAGAGATGGGAGGTCTCAAATCCCTCTCCCTGAGAAGCTCTAGGCTGGGGGTTTTAAGAGAAATTTGGCGGGCAGGGGACTTAGGGAATTGGTACTGCTGATTGGTTGGGTCGAGGGTGAAATCATGGGAATGTAGAAATTACATTCTTGCACTGAGCCAATTCCTTACAGGGGCCATAGGACTGGTTGAGTTAGTTCCACGGTGCTGGTGGTTCCATGGGAATGCAGGGTCTGGAAAACATCGTAAAAGGCAGTCTTAGGTTTTATAATAGAGGTCTTATCTACATGAGCAATTAAGGGAAGTTATAAATCTTATGACCAAACTTTTAAACAGTAAGCAATTATAGGGAAGCAGGCTAGAGGCAGAAGTTGGTTAAATCTCAACTATAGTTATATCTTGTCAAGCTAGACCTCTAGCAAAGTTTTAGCCCCTTGATTTTTTAAGGATGGTTTCATTACTCTCTTAACTTTTTTAGTTTGGCTCTCTCTGTTTTTTTTTCTTTTAAAGAACATGACCATTTAATCAGTTCATTTTGGCACAGGTAAACAAGCTGTTCAAACATCTGATAATATTTGTCTTTTAATCTATCACTTACTTTGGTGTGTATAGACACAGACTCTATTGCAGTTTCTTAGGACTTTAAAGAGAAAATCAAGGATTTTGTAAATGTTCAGAGACCACACTGGTCAGATTGCCAAGATAAAAACAGAAAAAAAAACAAGAAATAAAATTATAAACATTCCTGTGATTCTAAAATGTAGTTATTTTAAAACACTTGCAATTCACATTGACAATAAAGGAGAAATAGAGATACATTACAGCAACACACAGGTATGGTTTAAACAGTTGTGCAATGATGCTGAAGATGTATGAAACAGTTTGAAAATTGTTTCCAGGCAACTTCGTCTACCTCCCATTTTATTTTAGCATGTGATGCTAAAGGTAATCAAGACTTAGTATATGGGTTCATTTGAGAGGGGTTTATTGACAGTTGATCAAAAGATTTTAGGATGAAAAACTCTCTGTAAAATAGATCAAAAGAGACATATGATTAGGGGTAAAGCCAAAAAGAATTAAAGGAAGTAATTTAAAACATGTGAGAAAACAATCCTAAAATTCATATGAAACCATAAAAGAACCTGGATAGTCAAAGCAATCCTAAGCAAAAACAACAAAGCTGCAGGTATCACATAACCTGACTTCAAATTATAAGGTGATGGTAACCAAAACAGCATGGTACTGGTATAAAAATAGATACATAGATCACTGGAACAGAAACCAAGAAATAAATACACATATTTACAGCCAAGTGATCTTTGATAAAGTTGACCAGAACATAAACTAGGGAAAGGACACCCTATTCAATAAATGATGCTGGGTAAATTGGATTGTCATATGCAGAAGAATGAAACAGGATTCCTATCTCTTGCCATATAAAAATATCAACTCAAGATAGATCAAAGACTCACATATAAGACTCAAACTATAGAAATTCTAGGAAAAAACCTAGGAAAAACTCTTCTGGACATTGGTCTAGACAAAGAATTCATGACTAAGACCTTAAACATACAGGCAATAAAAACAAATATAGACAAATGGGACTTAATTAAATTAAAAAGCTTCTGTACAGGCCAGGCGCAGTGGTTCACACCTGTAATCCTAGCACTCTGGGAGGCTGAGGCGGGCAGATTGTTTGAGCTCAGGAGTTCGAAACCAGCCTGAGGGAAAGCGAGATCCCGTCTCTACTAAAAATAGAAAGAAATTAATCGGATAACTAAAAATATATAGAAAAAAATTAGCTGGGCATGGTGGCGCATGCCTGTAGTCCCAGCTACTCGGGAGGCTGAGGCAGAAGGATTGCTTGAGCCCAGGAGTTTGAGGTTGCTGTGAGCTAGGATGATACCACGGCACTTTAGCCCGGGCAACACATTGAGACTCTGTCTCAAAAAAAAAAAAAAAAAAAGCTTCTGTACAGCCAAAATAAATAAATAAATAAAAATAATCAACAGAGTGAACAGACAACCAGAAGAATGGGAGAAAATATTTGCTAGCTATGTATCTGACAGGGGACTAATATCCAGAATTTATAAGGAACTCAAACAACTCAGCAAAAATAAAAACCAAATAATCCTATTAAAAAGTGGGCAAAGGACATGAATAGACATTTTTCAAAAGAAGACATACAAATGGTCAACAGACATGAAAAAATGGTCAACATTACTAATCATCAGAGAAATGCAAATCAAAACCACAATGAGATGTCATCTTTCACCAATCAGAATGACTATTACTAAAAAGACAGAAAATAAAAGATGTTGGTGAGGATGTGGAGAAAGAGACTGCTTATACACTGTTGGTGAGAATGTAAATTATTACAACCTCTATGGAAAACAGTACAAAAGAAATAAAGAAAGAACCACCATTTGAGCCAGCAATCCCATTACTGAGTATCTACCCAAAGGAAAAAAAATTATTATATCAAAAAGATACCTGTACCCATTATATTTATTGCAACACTATTCACAATAGTAAAGTTATGGGATCAACCTAAGTGTCCATCAACCGATGGTGGGGATAAAGAAAATGTGGTATATATACACAATGGAATACTATTCTGCCATAAAAAACAAGGAAATCCTGTCTTTTGCAGCAAGATGGATGGAACTGGAGGCAATTATCTTAAGTAAAACCAATCAGCCACAGAAAGTCAAATATTGCATATTCTCACTTATAAGTGGGAGCTAAATAATGTGTACATGTGGATGTAAAGTGTGGAATGATAGACAACTGAGACTCGGAAGTGGGGTGGATGATGAAAAATTACTTAATGAATAATATGGGACATTATTTGGGTAATGGATACCTTAAATGCCCTGACTTCACCAGTACACCATCTATTCATGTAACAAAATTACACTTATACCCCATAAATTTATGCAAAAAATATGAAAAAAATGTATGTCAGATTACTTTTTCATTTGTCCAAAAATCTTAGCTAGCTTCAAGCTCTGTCAGTCAGCACCTGATAGTTAAGGATCCACTCTAACCTCAAGAAGGGCAGCATGCCAGATGCTCACTGTTCTCAGAGGATGTTAGTTCTGCTGTTAGAGGCAAAGGAGTGAGGAGGAAGACAATTAGACTCTCTGGCTTATCATCCAAGCAATAGCATGAGTAAAATGTCGTCTTGTATTTCTGGAGTAATTTTAAAGGGTTGAAAACATTCTGCAAAGATATTATTTTATTTTATTTTATTTTTTTACCTTCAATTACATTTGAATGAGATAAGGGATTCTAATGTGAAAATCACAAAAATAGTGATGAGTCATTGATCACTTACACATGGTTTTAAATGTAAGGATTTCTTACTGGATGGTTACTGTGAGGCTGTTAACCATGAACTGAAATGATAGGAAAGTTGTTTCTGAAGACTCTGTGTTTCTCAAGTCCGGAGTTTTAGTCCTGACTTAGTGCCTTTTTTTCCTGATCTAGTTTAATTTGGACCTATCTCCACCTTTTGGAGGCAGCATGTGAAAGCCAGTACCCTGAAGCATAAGCAATCAAGAGAAAGTAGTAAAGGGAGGGGGGAGGAAGAAAGGAAGGAGAACAAGATGGAAGGAAGAAAAGAAGAAAGGAAGGAAGGAAGGGAGGAAGGAAGGTCAAGTATTCTTCTTTCCAAGAACTAGAAATTTGGGGACTTAAAAAGCAAGAGAAAAATGTGTCTCCAGCTTCCATTCTACCCTCTCCTATGTACTTGTTGATAAATCTATTGAAGTTGGGCTCACAGCTTGAGCCTTGCTGTACTAATTCAAGATTTTGACATCTTTAAAGTCCTGTGGAAAGTATCTCTGGGGACTTCTGTACAGAAGTTTCCTAAACAAGGAGAAGGAGAAGCAGTGGGCCAGCTGGAGGTGAGAACAGCACCTACACCTGCATCTCCATCTAACTTACTATGCATTTCAGAGAGAGGAGATTACATGTGAGGATAAAAAAAGAAGAGATGCTTTACTAAAATCACAGCAAGATAGAAAATGCATCAGGCAATAAACCTGCCTTGTCAATCATGTCACAAAAGTTTACTAAAGATGCAAGGAGTACATCTCAGGACACATGACAAATGTCTGAACAGGGAACCTTGTTTATCTCCATTTGTAACGGAGAGATGATGGAGCACAACAAGGATCCCAACACAAATCATGGTACCTTTGGTTCTAGCATCAGGCTCCTCAGTGCAGACATTGTCCCATGGAGCAGGGCCTGAGCAGGGTGAGGGGGGGGAAAATGGCCCCTGTCTGATAGTTGCTGAGAACAAAGGTGAGACATGACTTCCAGAATTATTTAGGAGGAAATTGTGAGCCCTGGAGTTTTTATCAAGCAAATAGGAGCAGAACTAGAGAAATAATATTTTTGTCAATGTTTTTTGACCCCATTTTATTGGCCATGGCCTGAACAAAGATAGAATATAAGACCCTATTTTTTGTACAATCTTGAATACTTTATTATATATGCAAATAATGTAGTTTCTATTTTACCTATTTGAGTAGAGACTGAAGTTCAGTTCACAAAGATATATGAAATAATAACTAAATTCTGGGCTCTATGCATTTAGAGAAATACATAAATAGTAATACTCTTGAAGGGGCCTGGAAGTTTTAAAATTTAGATGTAAATTCATGTAACAAAGATTTCCTCCTCTTCTGCAAACTGGAATTTTTTTTTGTAAACTGGTTTTAGTGGTTACGGAAGGAAGGAAGACCCAGTCAGCTGTTTGACTCAATTCATTTTGGATCACCTCAAATATTTTTAACAGACTTGACAGTTAAGGTAAAATATTCAAAGCACTTTTTTAGTCCAAATGACCCTAAAGGGCATGATTTACTACTCCTAATGTATATCTCTCAGTTTGAATATATATAGGAGAGGAAGGATGGTTAGGGAAACATACACAGAGATTATTATGGGAAAAAGAAAATTCTAAATCTTCAAACCATCCACTAGTTCTTTCGTGCTACTGATAAATGAGACTTGGAGTGGAGGACCCTGATTTTAGCAGGATTTTCAGACATCTAGTATCAGGTCTGGGACTGAGTAGGGGATGATGAGCCAAATGCTGTGCATAATAAATAAAGGGGGCCTGAGAGGTGAGAGAGCCTTCTAAAACAGAGGAGGCTGAGCAGTGTCTAACTGTCTATATTAAAATGTAAAAATGCCAAATTAAATAAAACAAAAAATCCTGTTGCTCCAAACCTTTAGTGCTAGACATGACTACTTTGTGTGAAACTGTTGGGCTAAATCAGAGAAGGGGCCTCGGTTCCCTATCTGGACCTTCATGGATCAGAAGGAAGAGAATGACTGCAAGACATGTCTTAGAATCTACAGGAAACTGAGAAAATTCCTACAGAATTAAATCTTCCTGAGGAAGACATAGGCCCCAGAAATTCTCAGGAACAGAGGGAAGACATTCAATTTCACTTTTAATTTTATGTAAACCTTGAAGGACAGGATGACCTCAACTGCCATTTTGGTCTTTCAAGCAGCAGTAGTGGAGCCAGGTAGGTGGCCGACAGCCGGGTGGGACGACAACTATTGGGCCCTGCTGCTGCATAGAGATGACAACAAGAATTCAGCCAGGGATTGCAGCTTGAATCATTTCCCAGCTGTATGTCACTCAGAATATTCTCCTAAAAGTATTTCAGTCCCAGAGAAGAGAAGGAGCAGCCACAACATGCACCCCTTGACTGCTGAGGGAAGTCTAGGGTGACTGATCTCACACGACATTTATTTTTCCTTGTAAAGAGCAGTGATGATGAAGATAAATGAGATCAGCCACCATATATCATTTATATATCAAGTTACATTTTTTTTTTTTAGAACAAGCCACATGGACCTGTTAAAACTGGGATTTAAACACAACAGCAGAGAAATAATTATCTTAAGGTGAATTGCTTAAGAGGGAAATTGAATTGCTTAAGAGGGAAATTGCAGTTGGACATGGAGGTGCAGTGGTTTATGAGTGTAGAGCTGTGGAAAGATTCTGCCCTGAACAAATGAAGTGTTTATCTGCCACCTCTATTATGTATTGAAGTTACTAATCCTAGCAAAGTTAAGAATAAAAATCGAGCATTTATACACAGCAATAAAGAGAAAGAGGCCTTTAAATTACCTTTCAGACTGTGCATTTAATTGAATTGCTCCCATTTATTTCAGTCTAATGACAGCAGTTTTGCTGGGTGATATCACCATTCTTTGAAATCTGCTTTATTCTTTCTAATAGCACGGGATCCTCATTCTTCATCTTCAGAGAGCATTCTCAATAATAAGTAATGTTTGCCTGTAAATTGGAATGCACCAGAGTCCTATTTGAAGGCCAGCTTCACTGACTTGCTGGCAGGACAGAGGATGAGAATGTATGCTTTATGCTTGTACAGCTTCCTGAAGAAATGGACTATATACAGCCAAGTTATGATTATGGTTACATTCATTTATTTGTGAAGTGCCAAGTAATACCCTTGACAAAGCAAAAGAAGAAAGATCAAGACAATATGTCTATCTCATAGATAATGTTGCTTCAGGAAAATAAATCATCTATGCATCCTCAAGACAGATATATGCACTTTTTATCATTTGAGTATTAACATGAAGTTCTTTTCATATTCTGTTGGCACATAAAACTTTTCCCCATTGAAATCACTGACTGTCTTTATCAGCTCAATATAAAATACAATGTATGTTTGCTCTTCAGAGAGGGTACTTCCTGAAAAATCTCTCAGAATCATAATAACAATATTATCTATTCACTCCTGGGTTTTTGGAAGTCATATTTCCATCAGGGTACAGAGGCCTCCTATGAAAATTGTCTTTTCAACTGTTGATAAGACTTTCTCTCTTACTTGGTAAGTTATCATTGTCCTGGGCTGGAACATGTCCTGGAACATGTCCTGAAGCATTCATACTAAGTTCTATCTGAATTTATTTGAATAAACACTGATATAACACCATGTGCCTGGCACTGTAATAAACCCTTTATAAATATTAACTCACTTAAATTCTCATAATAAGCCTTTGAAAAATACACTATCATTATCTTCATTTTACAGATGAAAGAAGCGAGGCAAATACTGCTGGGAATTTATCAGAAATCAGTTTGAATGAAACCAAGGATTCTGGCTCCAGAGTTCATATGTTTAACTGGAATGCTATGCTCTTCTGCACGGTGCATAAACTGGCGTGCTGTTCTTTAATTTTAAAGTTCTGCTTCTGCACAAAGAACCATCTGTTTCTTTGACTTTTTGAATTTTTCTTTACTTCTAAAGAGCTCTAAAAGCTAGCTTTCAGATGTTAGGGGCGGTAGTGCAGTTTGTATCACTGCGTAAGCATTATGGCACGTGTGTAACAACCATCACATCGCCATGGCAGGGCAGCTGCTCCAGTGCCCAGACAGATTGGGGGACTCTGTCTGGCACCTTGGCCTTTCAATACATGTAATTGAAACTTGCCTCATAGAAATTATAGATTACTGCATGCCAGGAACCTGGACCACTCTGCAATAGTCCAAACCATGAATGTGAAACCCATAAGTACCAAGATTTTATTTTAGTCGGTGCTAACAGCTAGCAAAGTATTTCATTTTCTTAGATGTCTTCTGGACACTGCCACTCCAATGTGCACACACGTACTTTTTCTTTTGTGTAATTCCCTTGTGGAAAATGTTTCAAGAGGACTGTTTATTCTTGGATAACATTGCAATGAAAGCTTTTGCTAGGTCGATGTGAAGTATATGTTTCCTCATCTACTTTCATCTATACCTCTTTCAATCTCCTTTTCTCTCTTTTTCATTCACCTTGCTTTGTTTGTTTGTTTGTTTTTGTTTGTGCACAGTATTTATGTGTATCTTAACTCAGACTAAGTTTTCATGTTATCGTCACTCAAGATGTAATCTGGTGAATTTTGCCAATTAAACATTAATTATTTTCACAACTAGTATTTTCAATTAAAAATTCAGGAAGCAAATTGTAAAAATTGACAATGATTAAAAGACATTCATGTGCACTCATACTCTACGCAGAGCAAAACTTATGAAACTGTAAGGAAGTGATCTCTGGTATGTGTGATCAATGATCAATTGCCTTTTTCTTTACTAACTTTACCATTTTCATTTTTTTTCCTAGTCACCAAAGTATTGTATACCAGGAGGCACATGTTTTTAACAGTACTTTATAGAAAGGGTTTCCTTACTTTAACATTTGTACTATGATTACATGATTTAGGCTCTTGCTACGCTAGCCACTGCTCATTTAATGCTTTTGCCAATAGCTTGAGAAGTTTCTTTTAATCTAATCTTTTCCTTTTTTACTCTCTCTAGGGCAGTGAACTGGATGAGAATTATAAATTAGTCTCCAGCATGTCAGTAATTCCCTAGCATGTGACTCACTCAGGAGCCTATTAAAAACGCAGGTTGATGGGTTCCAGCCTTGGAAAATCTGACTCAGAAAGCTTAGGCTGGGACTCAGAAATATGCACTTTAATAACCTCTCCATCTGACTTTGATGCTGTTGTTCCATAGAACACACTTTGCAAAACACTGTTTCATTCAATGCTAAGTTGCCTCCACAATATCATCTCCTAAAGAGGTTCCAACGCATATGACAGTTGATATATAAATTGATTACCATGGGAGTAAGAAAAGAACAGAATGGCTTATTTTGAAATTATCTCTTGCCAAGGATCAAGAAATTATTGCATCTATAGAGTGTTTACCTTCTGATTGCTTAATGAAAAGGGGATAAAGTAGAGTAGTTATGGAAAAGCATGTAGCTATTTATTAAGTATTGGTATTAATATTCCCCCTCCAAATATTCTATGGGATCCTTGCATTTTGAGAATTCATTAAGATGTTACTGAACAAACAGGAAATATATTTTGGTTATAATGCACTTCTCGAGAACATAGTATGTCTTATGTACAGTTCACTGCCTAAAATAAGACATGTCTGGTACCATTTTCATCCCTACCTCCCCAAATTACAGAAGAGCATATTTAAGAACAACTCCAGAGAACTGAAGACATACAGCACAAATCTCCAAATGAAGACCTAATAGGAATTTAATTCAACCTGACCGTAGTGCTTATAATCCATGATGGTTAATTTGACAGCAGTGTCTCATGTTAACGAATAGCAAGTATAAAGGAAGGATTTGAAAAGGAAAAAGACATTTTATCTCTGGCTTGTTCAGTGATTTTATCAGGAGTCTTTTAACACTGATTTGGCATTTCTGACTCAGTTCCCCTATTTCCTTAGCATTTAACTATTTTCTTGGAGTCCTCACTAGATTAGGGTTTGAAAATAATAAAATGATTATTTTAAAAACATACAGTACATAAATGTAATTTTGACTTAATCAGATTCAGTCATCATTAAATATTTATAAGACAATTTCATTATTTATTAATTGTTTTAAGAAAATCTTTGCCCTTCCTTAGAAGCCTTGGTGTAATAAGAATATAGTAAAATATTAAAAACATTAGCAACAGCAAACGGAACTATCAAAACTAAAACCAAACAGCTGTTAGGACTGTTGGTCAAGCCCTTCTAATTGGATAGGTATTCCTGAAACCAATTTCCCTGTGCTCTGTAGATGGCTGCCCTGCATGCCAGGTTTCTGTTTATATCAGTTGGTTAGAGCATTTTATTGTAGAGGGTCAAAACACTTGGCCATTTCTGGATCTTATGTAATTGCTGATCTTCCATACTTAATTGCATTTTTTAAAAAAAGAAAACCTTATTCTGCAGGTCATAATGAAGCTAGGGATTTGTGGGTGGATCGAAGCAAATCCATCATTGTTATTGAAAAAGCAACTCAAAATGTGAGCCCTGCTGATGCTAAGTCAGCAACAGCATCCTTACATATGAGGATGATACAGCACCAAGAACCCTCCCGCATGGTCCTCAGGTGTGATTCATCTGTCTTTTGCCACTAACCAGCTCTGTGACTTTGGAAAAATCACTCAACTCCCCTAGATGAGGGCCAAGAGAAACTTGAGGTTACCATGTGAAAGTACTTTAAAAAATTCTGCAAAATTGCCTTATGAAGGCTGGGGACGGTGGCCCACACCTATAATCCTTGGATCCTCTGGGAGGCTGAGGCAAAAGGATCGCTTGAGGTCAGGAGCAAGAGAGAGACCCTGTCTCTACAAAAAATAGAAAAATTAGCTGAGTGTGGTGGCACATGCCTGTAGTCCCAGTTACTTGGAAGGCTGAGGCATGACGATTGCTTGAGCCTAGCAGTTTGAGGTTGCAGTGAGCTATGATGATGCCACTGCACTCTAACCTGGGCAACAGAGTGAGATTCTGTCTCAAAAAGTAAAAATAAAAAAGCCTTGTGAAACGAGTGCCATTTTATTATGGTCTACATACATAGAAAATTGCTAGGAATTCTGGACAAGGAAAAAACCATGAAAGTGATGGGAAAAATAGCAGGGAAGCTATTTAAAATCATAATTGTAGAAATCTTGTAAAATTTTTCTCTAAAGTTGGATTTCCTCTGAGTCATAAAAATCTTTTCCCTAAAGTAAAGAAATAATATGTGTCTACATAGTACCCACTGTATGCTTGACACTTCTCGGTATTTAAGAAAAGCTAGATCTCAACTCTTGAGAAGGCTAATTAGTTTTCTGTTTTGCCTAGTACCTAGCACTGGGGAGATGATCTCCTAGAAGCATGATTTCAGGGTTAACAAGCCTAACATAAAAAGTTTTAGCTCCTGTTCATTCCTGTTGGTGTTTCATAATCCACAGCAGAATTTCAGTTTTCTATTTTAAGACTTTAATCTCTGGCAAAATTCAAATCCTCTCAGGATTTGGCATGCATGAGTTTTTGATTCTTCCTAAGCGAAGTCTCTACAGCAAGAAGAAAGTGAGAAGTCTTTCTTCAAGTGTGTAATATAGAAGGAAGGGCCAGTAATTAGAATGGGGTTCATTAAGAATACCAAATTGAAGAGAAGGAATACAAAGTACTGACCTCTTAAAATGACAAAGGCATATGATATGAGTAGGGGAGGTGATGTATACAGGAATAAAAAATTGAGGCTCGAAGACCAATTGCCTACTTTTTAATGTTTCCTGAGGGCCCTGCCTTTATGCTATCAACAGAATAACCTAAGCATGGCTCTTCAACTTATGTACATTTCTCGATTTTGTCTCACTCCAAGTTTTTCCTGTTAATGAATAAAGGAACAGTAATAAGGGTGGCAGAAGGTAAATCAAAATTGTTAATTAACTAAAGAAGAAGAGAATATTATCCTATAATGAGAATAATGTTATATATAATATTAATTTATTCAACACATAATTATCAAATACTTATTTGCAAGTAAGAAAGACAAGTAATAAGCAAATGCAAAAGCAAATAGATCACATATAAATAATTAATATGGATGGATATGAGCGTTAGGGAAAAAATAAAGGATAAAGGGGTTAGGGATAGCTGGGGGATGGTTGTTGTTGGTGGGGTTATTTTATATGGAGTGACCAGAGAGGGATCTATGATAAATTTACGTTGGAGCAGAGACCAAAATGAAGCGAGGAGGTTGATGTGCAGATATGCAAGTGAAGAGCTTGCCAGGAAGTGAGAACTGTAAGTGCAAAGGCCATGAGGCAAGTGCTGCTTGGCTTGTTCAAGGACTTAAAAGGAGGCCAGTGTGGATGGAATGATGTGGCAGAGGAGGAGAATTGGAGGAAATGAGATTCATGAGGCAACGGGGTTCTGATCACTCATGCCTTGGAGGGCACTGAAATGATTTTAGGCTTTGCTTCGAAAGTGTCGAGAAGCCACTGGACACCGAGTATTAGTCTGACTGCTTTGTTAGGACTAAACTGTGGAAGGTCAGATGATGCAGAGAAAGCAGATGGAAGGTAATGATGGTTTGGATCAAGGTGGATTGATGGAAGTGGTGAGAACTGGTAGAAAACGTCAATGAATACATTTGGTCATGAATTCATTCATTAAAACAAATATTAAGCAGGTCCATGAGTCAAGCAGAGTGTTCTATGCTGGAGAAATAACAAACAGAACAAAGTCCATGCCTGTTGTCAGTAAGCACATAGCTTAATGGAGGCAGATGTGTAATTTCTTGTATGATTATTGAATTGAGTACAAAGGAAAGAGTGATTACTTTTCAGGGAATGGGAAGCATCTGCAAAGACTACCTAGAGAAAAAGATGCTTGAGCTGGGTGATAATGGAAGAGCGCAAGTTTGACAGAAGGTAAAGGAAGGCAGAGAGGGCCTCCCAGACAGAGGGAACAGCTTGGACAAAGGTCCAGCGGCATGGACTGTGTGAGCCGCATGGCTTATTTGGGGAGGGGATGCTGTGAGTAGTGTCATATGACTGATGCATCTATTCAAGCCAGAAGTCACAGTAGATAAAGGTGGGGAAATATGGAGCAAGGAGGCGGAAGATGAGAGAATTGTGTATTGTAACTAGAGGTTTACACATTTTGGGCAAAGTTATGGGGAATCATTGAAGGGCTTTATGCAAAGAAGTAGAATCAGTTTTATCTTCTAATATCAAAAGTCTTCATGGATAGGAGCATTTCCATTCAACTTTAGGTTTACGGTTACATTCTGTTAACAGAGCACTGCAGAGTAAAAGTATTATACTGCTTCCTTTTCAAACATGATAATAGACAATCATTTTTTGTCCATATACTGCATCAGGCACAGGCAAAGGACATTGGTCACATGAATTCATCAGGTCTGCAGTAGTGCCTGGCAAGGTAATTACTACTGTTATGACCCCCTTTTAAAGATAGGGAAGCCAATATTTAGGAAGTTTCAGCAGTTCACCAAATTCACACCTAGCTGGTGATGGGGTGGGGGGTGGGCTGGGCTTCCATCCCAGCATCACCAGCTGTGCTCTTAACCACTCCAGGTAATGCCTTGATGTTCTTGAAAGGGCAGTGAAGGTGACCAGGAACGGCCTCTTAAAAAGACTGATTACATTAAATCAAATTTCTTCACAACAGGCTGCCCTAAATTATGATTTCTTATTTTAATTAGATATGTTGCAAAGAATAAAATGAAATGAATAGTGTTCCAGATGTTGGGAATAAATTCATCAAGTGTTTAGAATGAATTTACATATAGATTTGTTGAGTGCCTTCCTGGCATACATTTTGACTCACAGAGATGGACATCCAAATCCACTTTGGCTATGTCCACCCTAGCCAGGAAAGTTTTCTTGAATGACGATTTTCCACTCCTTTGCAAACTGTTTTATCAATAGTCTGCAGAATTTGGCTGGAGTTGGAGATGTCCAGTCCCTGCTGCTCAATATGATGGAACTTTGCTGTCTAAGGAAGTTCAAAGAATAAAGGACTGGGGTTGGAGGGAAGGAGAGAAGGTGATTCTCAGAAGTTTGAATCCTTTTAAGAAGAATTTATTAGGGGCTGAGGTATAATTACTGACATTAAATACATTGGATTCACTACTAGAAATCTTTTCAAATATATTCTTTGTTGGAAAAAAAATCCAGGCTCAGAATTTCTCAGAGGAGTCCAAAGTTCTCTGGAAATGTACAGAAATGTAAAATGAAAAAGTTCAAATGTCCCAGGGTCATACTTTCTAAAAAGCAGATTAGTTGGACACAATTTTTAATCCTCTGGCAAAAATCTCTATAAACAAATTGCCCAAACAAGTTTCTCTGTGCATTTAAAAAAATAAATACTATCTAGAGAAAATAATCATGGCTTGAAAAATGGAGTTAAAGGTATTTTTCTTTTTTGAGACAGAGTCTCACTCTGTCACCTGGGCTGGAGTGCTGTGGCATCATCTCAGCAACCTCAAACTCCTGGGTTCAAGCAATCCTCTTGCCTTAACCTTCTGAGTAGCTGGGATCACAAGCGTGACTACCAACCCCAGCTAATTTTTTTTCCTATTTTTCAGTAGAGATGGGGTCTCAAACTTCTAACCTCAAGCGATCCTTCCCCTCTCTCGTTGGCCTCCCAGAGTGCTAGGATTACAGGTGTGAGCCACCGCATTCAGCCTGGTGTTAAAGGTTTAATTCAGTTCAAATATTTTTATATTTCAGTAAGATAAAGAAAGGAACAAAAGCTAATTTCAAAGTATTATATAGACCTTAATATCAAGTTACCATTTATAGTACCAGGTCTAGGACAAAATGCATCCTTAATTATACAGATCTTGACAATGCACTAATCTCTTAATATATACGAGTATATCTTGTTGTCTCATTTTTAATATAGTATATACTGCAATTAAATCACTTTTAAAATTCTCATTCTATTGTCTTACATTATTTTTGCACTAGTTAGCATGGTTCCTTTGAGGTTTCAGCTGGTTCAGCAAATTTGTCCATGGATCAAAGTCTTCAGTCCTCTGAAAAGGAAAAGTTTTCACCTGGCTCAATGCCCTGTGTTGTTCAGACATCAGCAGTAGTTTGCTCTGTCACTCCTGATTGCTCTGAGGTTAAAACTGCTTTTGGAGAGGTGGCCAGCCAGAGTCTCTTGTAATTGTTCTCTTCTCTGTTGTTATGGAGATGGAGCTCACACGGTTTCTTCCCTGCTTACTTCATCATGCTTCATATCCAACAGCACAGTAAACAACCGATTAGGTGACCTACTTAGACCTCCCAGCATGAATTCACAGATTTCTGCTATTTAAGGTGTGTGATTATTTGAATCTTTCCCTGCGGTCTAGCTTTTTATTTTCATTATCCTTGCATTTTCAATATGTTGTTTTTAAGTGGATTTGTTTGGTCTAAATACTTTGTTCAATGCCTTCTGTTAAGGAAGAAGTAGGAGATTGGGCATCCAGGCCGAGAAAGTGAATTTGAGATTTATCATTATTGACGCAATCCCAAAATCCATACTTATACAAGGATACAAAATAGTGCAGCATGCCAAAACAGTGCCCTGATGTCGCCAGGGACACTGAACAATGCTTCTCACAAATCTGAGCAGCTGAAGAAACGAAGGGGCAGGCGGAAATGAATTTGGTTCAACTTGTTTTATCTTCCTTGCTATTATTACTATTATAATGGTTGACAGGGAAGAAAACATTAGAAGTTGAGTGAAAGCACGATGAGTGGGAGAAGAAAAAAGGTATGCTTTGGACAACAAGATATACTATAAAGGAAGTTTGCAGGAATCTGGAGACCTGAATTCAAATTTTGACTCCTTGGAAGATGCTGTTGGTGCCCTGCCCAGAATTCTGTTACTGGCTTGGTACACCACCCCTCAATTTCAGAGTCAGCTGCAAATGGCTCACAGCTGCCCTGAAGGTTGCCTCACTCAGGAACTTATGCCTGTCCCCCACCTCCAGGTGACCTATATCCAATCACCTATGCATGCAACAGCGCAATGCCTTTGCCTTGAGTTGGGGTCAATTCTGCAGTGTGCTTATGCTCCAGTACTCCCTCAGTAAATTCCGTGCCTCTGAATCCCTCTCTCAGGCTCTGCTTCTAGGAAGGCTGAACTTAGATTGGTTTTAATACCAGTTAGCTTTGTGGTATATAAACCAGGTGCTCAATCTCTACTAGCTCCAGTGTCCTCTCCAGTGAAGTGAGGGGCATTAGTGACATTCACTGTTTTCTTCTAGCCCTAAAATTCTTTCTTGGGGTAGTCAAGACCATTGGGTCTTTTCTATTAGCAAGTCTTTTCTGCTTCAAATGTTCTGTGGATTCTTTAACATTATCTTTGAAAGCATGTTGATAATGACTAAGTTGTCATTCAGTTCCAATTTTCTCCTTTAGCTGTTTCTTTCTCTCCTTTTATACCCTGGAATGGAGAGATCCATTACTTAACACAGAGTGGCCATGAATGTACTGATGGTTCCTCCATTCCTGATGATGACTCCAGGAATGTCTGCCGGTAATATTGGCCCTGTTACAGGAAAGGAAGTGTCCTCATTTCAGCTGTTCTTTAACTCTGGAAAAAAGGAACAATTCACCTTCTTTTCTTATCCTGCATCATTTCTTATCCTGCATCATTAAATAATGAACAAAGAGAACCTACATTGATAAGAAACAGTTCAGCAAATTATCTGAATTAACATCCATGTAAAGGCTTGTAAAATATAAGAAGAATATTAGAATAGTCTTAGAATTAAAAGAACAGATAATGTTCTCAATGATTTTTTGCCAAAGCAAGTTCTATGCTGTCTGGTTGAAATCACAGCCTGAGATATAATAGTACAATTCGCTTCACATCCTTATCAACCATCCCTCTCTAGTGACTATTGTGAACATGTGTAAATTGACAAAATCTCTGATTTTCAATAGCCTCCAAATGAGCATTCTGAAAGTCGAATTTTGACGCTAAGCTCCAAGGCTTCAGACAACACAGCAGCCTTGAAGGCTAGTGGGAAATGTGCAGAGATCATTGTCTGCCACAGAATAATCAGATATATGGCTTCTTGTTAGATAACAAGAGTGAGACATAGTTACATGCATCTGGCCCTCCAAAAAGTACTTGAGGTCTGGAATAAAGATCAACAAGTAATATATGAGACTACTCACTTGTACAGAATAGCAATTTCTTCAGACTCTCAAGACAATATAATAGGCATAGATAAATGTACAATCTAAAAAAAATGGCGTGTTCATGTACACAAACCCTGTCTTTGGGGTAGTAGATTAAAAATGTCTAAATTGCTTTGAAGCTTCATAGCCATTTGAATTTTTAATGAATAGAAGAATATCTTATTGACTCCTAACAATGTACTTGTACTTACTTGTAATGTATTTACATGTTTACTTGATTCTATTTAACTATTGCTGCTATAATTGCTATAATTGCTTCTGGACTAAAATCCCAATAAAATATAAATGAAATACAGCCTTATAGAGTGTGCTAATGTTTCTCTATTTGCTTCTCTCCCCTAACCGAATCCACTTTCTACTCTTCTCCTGGGAATGTGGAGCCCTATAGAGAAAATTACCAGGGCTCCTGGTCTTCTGGCTTCCAGGCGGATTGGGCCAATGGGGGGCACTGACAGGAGACAGGAGGGTGGGAGGAGAGAGTGGTTGGGCATTGCACCTCCACTCCTTTCCCTGTGGCCCTCCAATCTGGCGGGGGCAGCCTAATCTACAACTACAGCTGCTGTTGAGTGACCCCTCTTGCATGGCCGCAGTTCCTTCTAGGCTCTTGTAACATCATTTCCTCCCCTTACCCTTCAGGCGGTGGTTTCCTACTGCCCTAGCCTCTGAGTGCCCACTCCTCTGTAAATATTCCCTTCCGTAATTCCTTCTAACCCTCCTAGTGGAACGTGCTTTGTTTCCTGCCAGGCAGGCCCCTGACTAATACATGAATCCTTCTATTCAGACTTTGTCATATTAACATCAAGAGCTCTAAGTCCTTCTCAAATACCTACTTACAGGGGCTGGGTCAGGGTATAGAGTACAGAAGAAGACGGCTGATTTTATCACATGGCCGTATGTTGGGGAAGAGAGTCAACCCGCCACATCCACCACATCCACTTCTCCAGCTTTATCCCTTCTCACAATTTCTCTGATACACTGAGTGCCCCCTCTGCTTCGTCTTCATTCTTGCTGTGTCCTCTAGCTATCCCTCTGGGATATCTAGTAGAAAGTGTTTGCCTCCTCACTTCTTCAGGATTATACCCAAGGTGATATTCTCACAGAGGCTCTCTTTGTCCGCCTAAAATACAATTGCAACTCCTGACCCTCTATCCCTGCACCCTGATTAATTTTAATCATGGGACTTGTTTGCAGACAGAATTACTTATTTATATGTTTACAGTGTGTCTTCACTAGATAATTTTTTCTTGGTGATATTTTCAGCATCTAATACAGTTTCTTGCACACAGTAGGAGCATAATACATATTTTTTGAATGAGTGAATAATGAGAAAAAAAGCACATAATAAGATCCAATGGAACATCTACACCCTCTTTCATTTGGGAATATATTAATAATAAGGACTAATTTATCTAATAAGGTCCTTTTAATTCCTTAAAAAGTAGAGACAAAAAAACAAATGCCCCAATTGCAATTAAAGTTTTGCCAATATACCTCATGAAAGCTTATTTAATCTGTAGGTGACATAAACTATAGGTTAAGTTCTTCAAGCAACTTTTAAAACATTATTTCATTCTATTTGTATGCATCCTTCTAGGTGAAAATGAATAACAGCAACAAACCCACTAGCTCTAGATCAGTGCTAAAAATGTACACGATAATATCATGAAGTGCAGAGAGAAGGATAGATCCCAGAACCCTGATTCAGACTTAACGAGTAGAATTTCCTCATTGCTTAATAAATAAGGAGGTAGCATTAGATAATTGGGGGACTTGGGGAAATTGAAGAAACTTGGGAGCAGAAACCACATCAAAATCATATGATTGTTACACTGTATGTCTTATGTTTGTACCCTCATAATACCCTGAAATAAAAAAAAATAAAAATAAAATCAGAAAACGTTTTGAAAAAAAATAAAAGGCATCTAAAAATAAATATATTGATAATTTTATAGAATTAAACTTTGGAGATGGAAGGCAGTTTAGAGTTCAATTTTAATCATTTTAAAAACAGGTTTTTCAAAATTGTCATCATTAAAACATTTCTCTCTGCGCATGAAAAAAAAAAAAATCATATAATTGTAAAGCTGTAACGCACTGTGGCTCTGTCAGAGAGATGTGCTTCTACTTGACTTTTAAACATTCCAGTGCAGAAGAGTCACAATCTTCAGTAGTTTCTATTTAAGGGTTAAAGATTCTTTTTTTTTTTTTTTTTTTGGTGACAGAGTCTTGCTTTGTAGCCCGGGCTAGCGTACGAGTGCCATGGCATCAGCCTAGCTCACAGCAACCTCAAACTGCTTGGCTCAAGCAATCCTTCTGCCTCTGCCTCCTGAGTAGTTGGACCTACAGATGCATGCCTCTGGGTGCTCAGCTAATTTTATCTATTTTTAGTAGAGATGGGGTCTCACTCTTGCTCAGGCTGGTCTCTAACTCCTGACCTCAAGGGATCCTCACACCTCAGCCTTCCAGAGTGCTAGGATTATAGGTGTGAGCCACCGCACCCAGCCCAATGTCTCAATTTTTAACATATTTTTTTCCACCATTATTTAAGTATAATTGACAAAAATTGTATAGATTTAAGGTGTACAATATAATGTTTTGATATATGTATACACTATAAAATGATTGCCATAATCAGGCTGATTAACAAACCTATATCTTTAGTCTTTTTGACAATAGCCATTCTAACAGGTATGGGGTGCTATCTCATTGTGGTTTTAATTTGCATTTCCCTGGTGATCAATAATGTTGAGCATTTTTTCATATACCTGTTGGCCATTTGGTATGTCTTCTTTTGAGAAATGTCTATTCAGGTCTTTTGCCCATTTTTAAACCAGGTTATTAATTTTCTTGCTATTGAGTTGTTTGAATTTCTTACATATTTTTGATATTAACTCCTTATCAGATGTATGGTTTGCAAATATTTTCCCCCATTCCGTAGGCTACTTTTTCACTCTCTGATTGTTTCCTGTTTTGTGCAGAAGACTTAGTTTGATGCAATCCCATTAATGTATTTTTTTCTTTTGTTGCCTGTGTTTTGGATTTTATATCCAAAAAAATAATTGCTCAAACCAATGTCAAGAAGCTTTTTCTGTATGTTTTTTTCCTAGCAGTTTTACAGTTTCAAGTCTTACATTTAAGTTTTTAATTCATTTTGAATTGATTTTTGTATATGGTATGAGATAAAGGTCCAATTTTATTATTCTGCATGTGGATATTCAGTTGTGTAAACACAATTATTGAAGAGACAATTCTTTCCCCATTATGGGTTCTTGGCATCTTTGCCAAAATCAATTGACCGTAAATGCATGGGTTCACAAAGCACTTTCACACGGATTATTTCATTAGTGTCTGACAGCACATTTGGGGGGCAAGTAAGATGAGTTTGGTTATCTTCATATTTCTTTTGAGGAAATGGAACTTCATAAGTTTGTGACTTGCCCAAGATCTCTCAATTCTCAATATGTCAAGCCAGCACTCCAAAACTTTTTTTGTTGTTTGTTTTGTGTGGGTTTTGGTTTGGTTTTTAGTTGGGGTTTTTTTTGTTTGTTTGTTTTTTTGCTTCCTACTCATACTATCCAGTATTTTTTCCACCCTGCCAGTTTTAATAAATGACAGAATTAAAGTTGGGAATAAATTCTTTGATCAAAGTGTTAAGGAGAAACCTACATTCTTCCTGAATGATTAAGTCCCACTATTTTGAAAGAAGTAAAAAGTCAGGAAGAGGAAAGGAAAGAAAGAAAGAAGAGAGAGAGGGAGGGAAGAAGGAAAAATGAATGTATCTGGCTTCCCTGAAGTGTTTTCCTCACTCTCATCAACAATAGCCCCCCAATATATATAACAAATTACTTTGCACTCCAAAAGAACCACGGGGGAAGAGTCCTTTGGGTTTCATCCAGGATGGCCCCATACTCCCTCTAACATGCTGAGGCATTGTTTTATTTCTGACTCAGAGGGAGGACTGACTCACAAATACCACTTTACCACTTGGCCTTTCATTGAAAGTCTCATGGCCAAGACCAGGTCAAATGTGAGGCAGCTTGGAGTAAGAGATCGGATGAGCTCATGGCCCAAGGCAGAATGGCTGCAGATGCTCGGGAAAGAAAGACTTTGACAGCTGGGATGTTCGTGACTTAAAAGCAAAACAAAACTCCTGGCTAATCGGGAACCAAGGCAATGCCTAAAAAGAAAACAACATGCCTTGGTTAACCACCAGAGCTCCCAGCCTTGTCCCATCTGCTAGTAAGTGGCAACCAACAGTGATATCCAAGAACCGCTAATGATCCTCGTGCTGGCTGTGCACCATTATCGCTGGCCTATCCGGCCACTAGAGGCCACATCAAGTCCCAGAGACACAGCAGCTGCGGCAGCTTTGGTAAATGTGCGACTGTGGGTGGTGAGTGTGGGGGAGTGAGGGATGTCAGGGCTGTGTGAGCAGAAGCCCCAAGTTCAACCAGCTCGTCAGTACTTCTTTCCTTCCCCCTTGATGTCATAACCCAGTGCGGGGAGGTAGACAGAGCCTGTGAAGTCAGCAGAGAATATCCAAGCCCCAGCTCTGACTTTCAGAGGACATGACCTTGGCCATGGGCCTTTATTTTTTTATTTATTTGGGTTTTTTTTTGGACTCACATTCTTCATCTGTAAAATGGAAATAACCATACTTGTTTCCCCAGGGTCGTTGTGAGAACTAAATGAAGGTATGTGTATGCAAGACACCTAGGACGATGCATGACATACAGTAAGTGTTCAGTAAAGGCTATCGGCGCCTTCACTACAGAACCCAAACAGCCCAGGCCCCTTCCTCCACACTGGCCCCCTCCTCTGCTGTCAGTAAGCACACACAGAATGCAACGATGTGAGTTTGAATTCGGCCTCCCCCCACCCTACCCAGTCCATAACCCCCCAAATGCCCTCTCCTTTTACTTCTGGGATCTTTCCTTCCTTTCATGAACCACGGCCACTTCTGAAAATTTCTTTTTTTTTTCTTTTTATTTTGTATTTTATTTATTTTTCATATATATATATTTCATAAATATATATATTTCATAAATATATACATATTTGTTTTTATTTCAGAGTATTATGGGGGTATAAACACTTTGGTTACACAAATTGCCTTTGCACCACCCGAGTCAGAAATTTCTGACTTGTACACAGTGGTGCTAAATGCTATTCCAAACACTTGCTTCCACAGTGAACTCCTGGCACAAAACTGTATTTTTTTAGTTCTTGTACATAGAATAATTCCAGTGTATACACTCCATGCTCTCCAAGAGTATATTCTGACTGATAATACATTAATGCACATGAAGTCATACATCTCTAAACTATATAGATAAAAGCTTAGTAAGAAAAGAAAAGGACTGAGGGAAATATTTTTTTTTCTTTATTTTTTTAATTGCTTAATTTATAAAAGCCTCCATGGAAAAATCCTCCCCACCCTGTCGTCTTTTTTTTTTAAAAAAAAAGGTTGGTGGAATTCAACCAGTGGCTGCAAACAGCAAAATCGTAAACAAACATACAAATACTGAAATACCTAATGGACTATACCTCCCTTCATCTTCAACAAGTTATACAGCAGACTCAACCTCATTTTCTCCCAGTAAAGAATTCTGCTTTCAAAAAAGAATAGAAAATTCAGAAACCCTTTCAAATTAAAGTGTCAAAAGCTGATGGGCATTGGAAGTTATCCATAGAGGAAGTTTCTTTCAAAGAAGAATCTAGACTTTGCTGGAGAAAGATGTGCTGTGGAATTTGGACTTCAGCAAGATGAGATTTAAGAAGAAGGACCCAGCACTGCAGCCTCTCTGTGACTTGTCTTCAGAGAGTAAGAAATAGTCTCAGATTCAGGGTTTGTTTCTTTTTTTTTTGAGACAGAGTCTCACTGTGTTGCCTGGGGCGAGTGCCGTGGCGTCAGCTTAGCTCACAGCAACCTCAAACTCCTGAGCTCAAGTGATCCTCCTGCCTCAGCCTCCCGAGTAGCTGGGACTACGGGCATGTGCCACCATGCTCGGCTAATTTTTTCTATATTTTTAGTTGTCCAATTAATTTCTTTTTATTTTTAGTAGAAACGGGGTCTCGCTCTTGCTCAGGCTGGTCTCAAACTCCTGAGCTCAAACAATCCGCCCGCCTCGGCCTCCCAGAGTGCTAGGATTACAGGCGTGAGCCACCGCGCCCGGCCAGGGTTTGTTTCTTGATCGACACCAAATATCTCTTTCTGTGTCTTTAGTGAGGGATGCAGGGAAAGAAGAAAGAAGAAACGAGCATGTCCAGGGCCCCTGGTGTTTTTACCTTTTTACATGTTACAAAACAGCTTTCTTCCTCTATGTGAACAGGCGTGGCAGGGTTGCTAGCTGTTCTCCCAGTATCTGTATCGCCCTTCCTCATGGTAATAACATTCTTTACCCCCAGGAATGGAGGCACATTGCTAGGTCACTTGCAATCAGATATGGCCATGTGACTTGGCTCTGGCCAATGACAAGCGTCATGTGGCAGCTTCCAGGAACCTAATTAAGAGACAGTGCAGGTGGTTCCCTTTTTCAATTCTGTTCCATCCTGTTGCTGAAACACAGCACTCCCTGTGGTGGCACCTGGAGCATGTATGGGCCATCCATGGTGAAGCCACACAGCAAGGACAGCCTGGCCCCCTGCTCCCAGAGCACCGTAGCAGCCGTAGGCCATCTGCCTGTGCTTTTAGACGAAACGTAAAGGAACTTGTCCAAGCTGTTCGTTTGGGTTTTCTCTCACAGCTGAACGCAATCCTAACTAATACAACAGGCGAGCGTGGGTTCTCAAGTTAACCCCTGAAAGCCTATTGGTCACATTGCCCCATGAGTTTCTCTCTGCTCTTGTTCAGCTCTTGTTCATGCGCCAGCCTGGGTAAATATTAAATAATCAACACATACGTTACTTCTCTGGTTAAATGCGCTTAGCATGCCAAACCCGTTGCTAAGTTGAGAGGGTGTTGTGCACAAACCCGTGTATGAGCCCACACAAGCGTGTTGTAATACATACCCACTTTTCATTGAGATAGCAGCTGTATAGGTGGAAAGCCTTCTTTCCAACACGCCACATCTGGGTAAACTCCAAGAGCCAATTGCCTTTCACTTTGTCAAGGAGTAGAAAATGGCTCATTGTATCTTAAAGGGGCTTAAGTGCCCCCTGATTTATTTACCTATCTGCATTCAATTAGAAAAGTGCCGTTATTTTCTATTTATTTATAGACGTCATTTTGGTTATGCTGGCGCTTTGCTATATGTTGTTCACTTCTCCCTAACAGAGAGGCGTGTTTACAAAGCCCTTACCCGTAATTAGTGTCACTCAGTGGAACAAGGCACCTCTGTTTCATACCTGCCACAGCTGTCATACTCTCTTCAGAACGAATTGCACTGATGGACGACTTGAGTCACCCGTTTCTTCAGAAAGTAGCATAAAAAGTGTTATTGCAGCGGGCCCCTGGGCTCAGGGAAGCCGTATCAGGTGTTATACTCTGTGACAGCCCCGAGCTCGGAGAGAGGCTCGTCTATTACATTTCCAGTTAATTATTCCTGCGCTTTTCAATAGCTCCATGTCATAAAAATGCGGCAGGTAGTCGATTTGGATTAGCTTTATCCTGTCAGGTGATGGCAGAGCTCAGACGACACGTGAATCCGGGGCGGTTGGCTTGGGTATGCTGTACGTGTGAATACCGTCAGCCACGTTTAAGTAGTGGGGCGGTGGGGGGGAGGGGAAAGCATTTTTATGAGTATATATTTCATTAGAGTTCCAATAAAAGGGCCATGTCTGTCTGAGAAAAATATAACAGGCTCCACTACTGTGTTTAATTTTTCTTTAGGACACTTTTCTATTAATGTAAATTGCTTGAAGGAAAAGCATGTTGTAATATTTTTCTCCAAACATAAAGCCTTATTATAACTTTAAGGTACTATTTTAAAAAAAATAAAAATTGTCACAATCCTCTGTACTTTGGGTGCCATGGATGCAGTCACAGGCCAAAAGGACTTGGTTCTAGCGCCATGTCAAGGGTCAGCAGCAAGAAACTGACCATGGCTGAAGAAGTCCACTGGGTCCCTCTGTGCTGTCCAGAGCAGGTGCTGCACATGAGCGCTTTGTCCCAAAGGAAGCAGCAACTTCACAGAGCTCTGTCTTCTGACCCGTCAACGTAACAAATGTCCTATAGAAACTTCCTTTCTTTGCTTGAAGAATCCGAGTGGTGTATACACAGTCAAAATGAAATAGAAAATTGAAAGTCTCTTGGATTTTAATGTATGCCACTTTTCTAGGGATGCTTTCTCCTGTGACAGAAGACATCGCCAACAGTGGCTTAAACCATAAGCACATTGACTGCTTGCTTAACAAAACATTTGGAGGTGGCGAGGGCCCATCGGTGTGCAGAATTCATGCTGTCATCAGGGACCCAGACCCCTTCCATGTTCTGCCCCTTGTAGGTGTTCTTCCTTAGGCATGTCACTTCACGGTCAAAAGATGGCTCCAGGCATCGGGCTCTGGCATGGCCTTCTGGTGGGTCTCTCCTCTCATCAAGTTCAACTCTTTCCCAGAAGCCCATAGCCACAGTGAGTGGGAAAGCAAGTACCTGGATTTGTAAGTCTTGAAGTGGGTCCTGGGCAAAGGAGGAAAGAATCGGGAAGGGCCAATCAGCAAAGTCCAGCACAGGAGGGCCCAGTAATGAGTGAGGGGGAAGCTTGAGTCTGCCACGTAGAGGCCTTCCTCTTATACTTAATTTGGACATGTAAGTACAACCCTAATACTACAGAAATCCACTCTCTATCCTATATCCTGTAGTCAAAGGAAGCTTGCCTAAATTTTATTCTGATCAAGTCCTTTTTCTGCTAAAAATTCTTAATAACTCCCCACTGATCTCAAGATATAGTCCAAAGTCCTTAATGTGCTTAATAATGTCTTTAATGGTACTCTTCTTATTCCTCTAGAGCTTTCTCTCTCCATTGCATCACCCTTTGTGGTGGACACTTGGGTTGTTCTGAACTACTGTCAGTTTTCCAACTGCCCCCATTCTCCCATTTTGAGAGGCTGCTCCTTCTCCCTGAAACACTTTATCCTACACACGTGCACACACACACACTTTTCCACCCGGCTAATCTTCCTCGTTCTTCAGATGTTGCCGGAGATAATCAGCTCTCTTCAGGGAAGCCATTCCTCACTCTAAGGCCAAGTTCGTTGCCCTTCTCATAGACTCTCCTGGAATCCTGTGTTTCCCTTTCAGAGTGTGGGATCCAGAACAGGACTTTGGAAAGAAAAAAAAAAGGCACATCTAAGAGAAAGAACAGAGCTGAGAAAATCAAAGACAATTTTTTACCTATTTCTTTCACTTGAACTGACTCTGGGGCCCTATTCGGGGGCAGGAATGTGTTTGCCACAGCCAAGCATTTTAGTGCAGTGGATAGGAACAGGTGCTATAAAGTGAGACTGCCTTGGTTCAAACCCTAGCTTCACCACTTACTAGCTAAGAGACAATGGGTATGCTATTCAAACTTTCTAAGTCACAGTTTCTTTATCTGTAAAATGGGAATAATGGCAGTAGCATCTATTTATAGTACATGTGGTTGGTTGCCTACTCAACATCTATTCCCTACTTACCGTGAAAGTCTTCTGCAAAAGTCTTCCTACTAAAAAGAAGACAAGATGCTAGGACAAGGTGGTTGCCTCTGCTTCCGCTGCGGATTGACATGAAGAATGTGACCCCTGAGATTGTGGCAGTCATCCTGTGACCTTGAAGGGAGCCAACCCAAAGACAAAGTCACACACTGAGAACAGCTGAACAAAAAGACAAAGAATCCAAATCCTTACCAGTGTCAAATGATGAATTGACCACTCCTGGAGCTGCCCAACCTTTATACCTCTTGTTACAAGACAATTAATTTCTTTATCATGCAAATCATTTCTGATTGACATTTTCCATATCTACAGCTGAAAAAAATCTTAGGACTGTAAGCATGTGAAATGCCCAGTGCAGGAGCTGGCCAGAGGACACCCTTGATACATGATGTCAGTCATCATAAACCAGGGACTCTTCCAGGCCATTAAAGACAGACTGTTCCCAATGTGGCTCAGGCCAGTGGAGGCAGTTGTGGAGGATAAATTCCTTGGAGGAAGGGACCTTGTCTGAGTGAAACTCTCTAATTTCTATCATTATCCAGCCCAATGCCAAAGATTCTATGAAGAATCATCAAAATAATCAGAATAATTTTTAATTATAACATAGCTGACTCGGCGGCTCTGTGTCTATCAAATGATACCAGAATATTAATCCTCAAATCAGGTCTATTTGTTTTTCTAAAAAAAAAAATTTAAGGAAACTGAAATCAGACATTTTAAAACTGGCAATTAAAACAAGTTGCATGTGGTTGCCATGAATGGCCCAATTTCCTAAACTGCTTGATTTATTTGGGGGATGTTAATTTACATTTGTCCCTTTCACTCATCACTATCCCTTTATTACCAAACTTTATTACTGTGGACTATAAATTCCACCATAGCATATGGACCACATAACTTTCGTGAATACCTAATTAACAAAGTTTTTTTTTCCTGAACTGTAATTATAACAAAATATGGTACATTTAGCTTAATTTTCAATTTAATGCTTGAAAGTGCATAGGAAATTTAGCTGCGTGGCTCAGAGATGGGGAAAGTTGCCATGTATACACTCCACGCTCAAGAGCAGGTCTGGGTAACAGATGTTCGTAGAAGCAAAGGAGAGATGAGCATAATGAAAAAGTATATATACGAAATGATATCAATGATTAAAGGCCAGGACGTAGTTCATGCTCATTAATAGATGGAAAGAAAGGAATAGGAAAGGGAAATCTCAAAGTTGTCACAGGACATAAAAGACACTCTGCTTTTGGCACAGGCAACCTGCCTTCCTCCGGGCTCCTTCACCAACATCTTTCTGCTCCTTCATGCAGCCCAGCAGCGTGGACCTGCAACCACTGGCTGTGTGTCTGTCCTGAGTAGGAACTATCTCCTGTGAGTGGAAAAGGACATGGAGCACTTGGAAAAACCTAGTGTTATTATAATAACTGTATAGTCCTAGGATTGTTTTTATAGACTTGTTTCATGAGGATATTCGGAAAATGGAAGCTATTCCAGAAAATCATAAATTACAAAGAGAAAATCTAAAATCCCTCCTTCACTCATGCATAGGGTTCCGTTCCTGCTTCTCCTTGCCATCCCAGCCACTCATCACAGTTAACTCTTAATTTCTTTGAGCAGAGATGTATATAATCCACCTTTGGAATGCATCTTACTTTTGTCATTACATAAAGGCGTGTCTGGTGGAAATTTATACTACTCATTGTATAAACAGTATCCAGGAAGAGTTCAAATTCATGGTACCTGCTGGGACTGTTTATTTCAAAGCTGGTCCAAAGTCCAACTCAAAAAGGCTCCACCAAAAAAGGGAATGTATTGGCTCACGTGATTGGAAGATCCAAACATAAGGCTGACTTCAGATAAGGCTTGATCTGGCGGCACAGTTATCACTGGTGATCTGTCTTTTCTCCATTTCTTTGCACTTCCTTCAGCAGTTTGGGTTCGTCCTCAAGCTCCTTACTCTGCCCTCTTCTCCCTGCCTCACCCCTGAAGCTCAGGGCTCTCCCTGGGATCACAAAATGAATGTCTGGTCTCCATCCTTACACATTCACACCATGAAATCTAGTAGATTCCATGGAGGAAAGAGAGGAGTCTCTCTTTTCCTGACATTCTAGCAAAGGTTTTTTCCCCCTTCTCAATGGCTATTATTGGATTAAGGGCCTCTCTCTGTAGCAATCACTATAGTAGGAGGAAACAGATATAGTAATTGGCTTGAGCCAATTAGGACTCTCCCACGAAGTTTTAAAGAGACCAAAATTCCACTCACATTATAAAAATGGAGAAAGGGGACGTTTCCAAAAGAAATCTGATGGACTCTAAACCGGGAGAAGGAGCAACACGGGCTGAGTAGCAAGCAGTAACACTACCTCTGCTCAGGTAGCCTACCCGCAACAGGGGCCCCTCCGCTCTCGGACATATTACGGAATGGAAATGGAGCATTTTGGAGGGTGTCAGAGGAGTAAACAATGAACTGTCTTTAATACAGACACAGATATGAACATGGACATGGATGGAGATAGCTTTCCTTAGTATACTCCTTAGGTTAACCTTTCCCATTTTGACAAAAGTAAGCACTTTGTTCTGCATCCTACCAATGGTGGTTTAATGTCTGTTTCCACAAGGTAAGTTCAAGGTGATAACTGTCCTCCCTAACTGCCTCTGTGTAACACCCTGTAAAGCTAAGCCTTGGCTAGACTTGGCAGCAATAACTTAAATAACTCATCTGCAAATAGAATTGGTGATTTTTTTAGTGGGCATCACAGAACCTTTTCCCTAGAACACCACACAGGAAACAAAACTCATTGCTCTCTCTCAAGTGTCTAGCACAGTGTGTCATATAGCAGAATAAATATTTGAACAAATATTCACCTGATCGAATGAGTGACTGAAGAATATATAAACACAGGTATCAAAGGAAAAAGAAACAATCACCATAGTCACATCCCCCAGTTTTACATCATCTCCTGGTGTCCTTCCATCACTGGAACTAAGGTCCTTGATTAAGCAGACGACCATTCACACTGACATGGCTCAAAATATACATATATATCTGATTTGAGTTCCATGGGCCAATTGAGAGTCCACTTCCTTAGTTGGTTCATAGGACATAAGGATTGGGAGCAAAAGCAAAATTATAAAATTATGAAGGTTCACACTTCTCCTCTTGGCCCTTTCTCCTGAAATCAATGCCACGGCTCACAGCCCCTTCCCCATTTCCCACCACAAAAGGACACTAGATCGAATGGGGATGGGAAGAATTCGGATCCGAAAATCTAACTGTAGTTCCAATATATTGCTAATTTGACTTGAAAATTAGGGAACACTGAGAATGAAAGATTGTTCCATCTGTCTAAGCTTCTTCAGACGAAGAGTAAGTTAAGAGGGAAAAATTGGACCTAGTCTTAGGTATTCTTTTCTCTTTTCTTTTAACCTCACTGCTAAGATTATAACCACCATCTAAAAATCCTGCTGAGAGCTCTCAAAACTTCAAAATTGTAGAAAATCAAACCGTTCTTCTCCACCCAGCTGTCGCTGATGTACAGTGGACTGTCTTTACTCAGGGTGGTGATCGCCACCCCGGAGCCTGGAATTACAGAGGCGACGGTGCACCGAGCAGGCCCCGTGCAATCAATCGCATCGGTGAGCCTGCACCTGGCAACGTTTGTCTGTGGAATTCAGTTTCCTACACCGCATGTCTTTCCCCGGCACTAATGCTATCATTTAAGAAACGAGAACAAGAGCTAGGCCAAAATCACGGTTGGTTATGCCATAAATAACCTCATGTTTGAAGCAATTTATGCAGCTGCCTGGTGAGCCAGGCCTGGGAGGCTGGCACACACGGCCGCCGTGTGGACGGCCCGGGTAGGGAGTGTTCTGTGCGAGGAATGCGGCCGTTGGCACCACTTTGTTCTGTACCTGGATCGGCTTGAATTGCTGTCTCATTGCCAGGAAACCTAGCAGACCTTTGGGAACCCTTTAGGAAAAAGGCCATATATTTCATGTGACTTGTGAATGGAAAGATGGATGCTGTCAGCAAGCCCTTTTTGCTGCCAGATTGGACACAAGATGAACATAAAGGGAATTTACATTATGCAGAAAGACCCTTTTCATAAACCTTCTTTAATAATAGTTAACACTAATAGCAGCTTCCAAGTATTGAGTGCCTACGATGGGCCAGGTAGGATGCTGAGCACTTGAGATATATTGTCTCTAATTCTCACCACCACCGTGCAAGGTATATGTGTGTGTGTGTGTGTGTGTGTGTGTGTGTGTGCACATGCAGGCATGTGTTTATCGTCATTTTATAAACGAGGAAGCTGCTGTTTGGAGAAGTGACATGGCTTGTTTAAGGCCAGTAACGTGCCAGCAATGAGATGCAGACCCAGTTTTCTTCGGCTCCTGAGCCCACGTTTGATTCACCCTGAGTCACATTGCAGGTCAATGCTGTGACCTGCTTCTGCCCTTGCGGAATGAGAGCCACAGGGACAACTGGTGACCAAACCTCTGGACTGACCAGAGGTTTGGTCACCAGTTTGGATGAATAGCACGTGGAATCTCAGCACACGGGCACAGCTCCTGCCCCACCCAGGGCAGCATTTCATCGCCCTCACCTGGAAACCCTCTCTTCCTACAACTTCCCTGGCCAGGGGACCAGGGCCAGGATGAGCTTTCAAACCACGTGGATGGTCTGGAACACAACAATCCCTCAAGGATACCCGTCCTCTCCAGCTCAGGATGGAGGGCTCTGCTAACAAATGGTTTGAATTATAGGGAATTTGAATGTGTTCCCTTTTCTTGGACAGAGTCGATGCAATTATGAAATAACCCCATTTTAAAAGTGTGTTGTCCATATGCCACACAGCTGAATCTTTTCACGAACAACAGACTCACGCAGCGTCACACCCCACATGCAAAGTGGACGTACATAATCTGTGAAAGGATTCCAAAGTGAAATTGAAGCTATTGCATCGAAATTTCAAGCTATTGAAACCTGTGCAGTCCAGGCTAGGGAGGGGGGCAGAGTTAGTACTATTTAGAAAAGAAACAACAGCTGTTTAATGACACTCTAAGAATTAGAAAAATCTCATAATTTGCCAAGACGCGCCAAATGTTGTGACACATTAAATGCTGACATTGAAACAAACGATAATGAGAGTTCCTCACTGCTTACTCACTTCATTTTTTAAAGGGCAATGTTTTTTTGGTATAAGAATTTCTATTTTTGGACTCAATCTAAACAATTTTTCCTCCTTCCTACCTTTTAAGGAGTATTGAATCAAAGGCTACTTTAAGCTGTGCAGAGTGGGGACAGGTCTCTCTAAAAATAAATTGATTTTAAAAAATCTGCTCTGGTCGTGTAATGCAAAATGGCTGGAACAACACGTTGGAAATCTCACAATAAAAAAACATTAAAAGTCTAAGGGACAAAATTGCATCAGTGCCTTGAGAAATACTTCTTCAAATTGAAATTGCATGTTTGCACATGATGAGTAGATTTGACTGTTTGAACATTTTTATGGCTTTGTAAGCCCCAGGGCCATGATGTACATGATTTGCTAGAACGAACAGGGAAAAATGTCCCACGGATATCCACAGAGCAATTGGGTTCCAAGAGGGGAAGGATACAGATGGTCCTGGCCAGTTCTCCCATTCTTTCCTGCTCCCTCCCTCATCCTTTCCTCCCCTCCCCCATAAAAGCCAATCCAGTAGGACTTAATATAACATCACTTCTTCCCCTTTATGTTGATCAAAGTTCTAATGTCCCAATCCTGTCATTCATGTCCATGGGCACTCACATCCCCCAGGTTGTCACATGTGGTAGATCCACTGTGGTGGGTGCTGTGGTGCATTCCCCAGATCCCTTCTCAGGAAGGAGGGACTTATTTCCCAGCTGCTGGGAGCTCAGCCAGAAGATGGCTCTCAGCTGTTAGCCACCTTTGAGAACTGCTTCTGTTGAAGAAAAGGATCTGGCCCAAAGTCCTGTCTGCTTCGCTTCCTGCCAGAGTTGAAATCCAAAGCCTAATCAATTCGGGGGTATAAAGGCCTAACCCCCTCATCTCCCCAACTCAGGACAATTTCTGAGGGGTTGTCCCAAGTTTCTCCATGGAGTGAGCTAAGGTGTTTGTTGGGATGGTGCTATGGCCTAAATGTTTGCGTTCTCCCAAAATTCATATGTTGAAACCCTGACCCCCAAGGTAATGGTATTAGGAGGTGGGGCCTTTGGGAGATGATTAGGTCATGAGGGTTCCACCCAATGGGATTAGCGCCCTTATAAAAGAGGCCCAGAGAGCCAACTCACCCCTTCCACCATGTGAGGACACAGTGAGAAGGCATCATCTGTGATCTAGGTAGCAGCCCTCACCAGACACTGAATCTGCCAGTGCCTTGACTTTGGACTTTCAGCCTCCAGAACTATAAGAAATAAATTTCTGTTATTTATAAGTCATCCAATTTATGGTGTTTTCTTACAGCAGCCCAAGCTGACTAAGACAGATGGCATCCCAGCTAACTTCTCCCTCTGCTCAATCCTGCTTCCCATCTCTTCCTTCCGCAGGTGTTGATCCCAAGAGCATTTCCAATCATACTGATTTGCATCTCAAAATCTGCTTCCCGGAGAGCCCAACCTGTGACATTTATCCATCGCTACAGTGCCCCCTTAAGGTAATGTGGTGTCTGCATCTGAATCTTAAGCATGAGCAGAGGCCCCCCTGCAGCTTGTAGGGTTGGGCTTCTGCTGGGCCACCTTGCTAAGATGGCCTGTCTTCTGCTGAGGACGACCCTCTGCCACACCACCCACACTCATCATCAGCACTCCCTGTGTCCCTGAGCTCTGCTGTGTCAGTTTGGACCACAACACCTCTGCATGAGACCCTGGATGATAGTTGAGGATCTGTGAGGGCTCTTGCCTCCAGCCCATCTTCATCTGGCAACAGCAGTTCCCACCATCCTGTTAGGCAATCTCAATCACCTTCCCACTTCCCGATGCTGACCATCTGCCAACTCCTGTCGCCTTGAACATTGTGCCTGGTTCACCCACTATGCTGAGTCTCTGCAATGAGCAGAAAAATCCCCTGCCCCCCAGGACCTTCCCTGCCCTAAAGGGTAATTTGGAATCAAACTTGGCTCCTCCCAACACCATTCATACCCCCTATCACAACAAATCCTGTTGTGTAATAAGTGACATTGTTAGCTCAATGGAATCTCAGAAGTGACAACAGATATTGATTTGTAGTTTCATACCATTGTGGTTGGAAACAATATTTGATATGATTTTGATTTTTTAAAAACTGTTAAGACTTATTTTGTAGCCTACCATAGGGTCTATCCCGGAGAATGTTCCATGTGCACTGGAGAAGAATGTGTATTTTGCTGCTGTTAGATGGAAAGTTCTGTGTATGCGTGTAGACACATACTATATATATACACACTATTATATATATGCATATATATAGCCCATTTTATCTAAAGTATAGTTCAGTTCCAGTATTTTCTCACTATTTTCTGTCTGGATGATCTGCCCACTGTTGAAAGTAGAGTATTGAAGTCCCCATCTGCTATTATATTGCTCTCTATTTCTCCCTTCATGCCCATTAATATTTGTTTATACATTTAGATTGGGTGCATATATTCTTTACAATTGTTATGTCTTCTTGATGAATTGTGCCTTTTGTCATTAAATAACATCTTTCTTCATCTCTTGTGACTATTTTGACTTGAAGTCTATTTTATCTCAGTATAGCCACCTCTGCTCTCTGGTTACCATTGGCCTGGAATATTTTCTTCTATCTTTTTACTTTCAGACTATTTGTGATTTTTTTTTTTTTGAATCCTCACTATTCTGTCCTGGAGTATTTATACTCTTAAGGCTAAATTGATTCTCTTGTAGACAACATATAGTTAGATCTTGTTTTGTTTTGTTTTATCTACACAGCTACTCTATGTTTTGAGATTGGAGAATTCAATCCATTTACATTAAAAGTAAGTATTAATAGACAAGGACTTACTATCACCATTTTGTTAGTTGTTTTCTGGTTGCAATCTTGAGCTAAAAAACAAAGCTGGAGATATCACACTACCTGAACTCAAAATATACTACAAAGCTAAATTAATCAAAACAGCATAGTACTAGCATAAAAACAGACACATAGATCAATGGAAGAGAATAGAGAGTCAAGAAATAAATCTACACATCTAAAGCCAATCGATTGTTGACAAAAAGGCAAAGACCATACATTGGGAAAAGGATAATGTCTTCAATAAATGATTCTGGGGAAATTGGATGCACACATGCAAAAGCATGAAACTAGACCCCTATATCTTACCACATATAAAAATCAACTCAAAATAATTGAAGACTTAATATGAGACCCAAAACTATAAAACTACTAGAAGAGTAGGGGAAATGCTCTATGACATTGGTCTGAGCTAGGATTTTTGGGGGGTAAGACCTCAAAAGCACAGGCAACAAAAGCAGAAGTAGACAAATGGGATTATATCACACTAAGAAGCTTCTACATAGCGAAGGAAACAATCAACATGCTAAAGAGACAACCTACAGAATGGGAGAAAATATTTACAAACTGTACATCTGACAAGGGGTTAATATCCAGAATATATAAGGAATTGAATTCAATAGCAAAAAAACAAAAAATCTGATTAAAAAATCATCAAGAGATCTGAATAAACATTTCTCAAAAGAAGAAATGGCCAACAGGTACATGAAAAAAATGTTCAACATCACTAAATATTAGGGAAATGAAAATCAAAACCAAAATGAGATATTGCCTCACTCTAGTTAGGATGGCTGTTATCAAAAAGACAAAAGATAACAAATGTTGGTGAAGATCTGGAGAAAAGGGAACCCTTGTGCACTGTTGGTAAGAATGGAAATTAGTACAGTCATTATGGAAAACAATATGGAGGTTCCTGAAAAAATTAAAAATAGAACTACTAGGTGATCCAGCAATCCCACACCTGGGTATGCATCCAAAGTAAATGAAATCGGTATGTCGTACAGATAACTGTACTCCCATACTTGTTGCAGCACTATTTACAATAGCAAAGACATGGCAGCAACCTAAGTGTTCATCAACAGATGAATAGATAAAGAAAATATGCTCTACATACACAATGGAATAATATTCAGCCACAAAAAAAAGAATAAAGTCTTGTCATTTATGACAATATGAATGAACCTGGGGACATTATATTAAGTGAAATAAGCCAGACACAGAAAGACAAATACTGCACGATCTTACTCACATGTGAAATCTAAAAAAGGTGATCTCATGGGCATAAGAGAGCAGAAAAGTGGTTACCAAAGACTGTGGTACTGGTTGAGGAGGGATTGGTCAACAGTGCAAAGTTATAGTCAGATAAGAGAACTAAATTCTGGTGTTCTCTTGCACAGCACGGTGACTATAATTAATAATGTACTGTATATTTCAAAACACCTACAACAGAGGATTCTGAATATTCTCACCACAAAGAAATGATAAATGTTTAAGGTTACAGATACACTAATTACCCGGATTTGAACATCATACGATGCATACATGTATCAAAACATCACACTGTACCCCTTCAGTATGTACGATTATTATGTGTTTGCTTACAAAAAAGAAATGACAACTGAAATTGAGATATGGTATTCTCCCTCCAGGAACCTGTGTCTTCCAAGGCCACACAGGCCCAGCAGGAGGTGAGACAAAGGGAGGAGTTACAGATACAGATGGGGTGACAGAAACAAGGCATTTTTTTTTTTTTGGCCCTTACAACTTTATAGAAGTTTGAAACTCAAGAATTTTTTGATTTTGCCATTTTAACTCTGCAACTACAATGCTGCGTTATAATGAACAATTGCAGACACAAGTATTTGTTAATTTAGGTTGATTTACTGAACACTTATAAATCCCCTTTTTTTCTCTTGGATATTCAGTAATTCAGACTTTGCACTTCTATTTATATTGCTACTAGTTAGTGTCAGCCAATGAGGTTTATGTCATATAAAGCTACTTTCTTAGCCATTCCCAGCTCATGGGAAAAGGGGGCTTCTGTACCACTTTGTTTTTCCTACTCACCCCCACTATCCTTCCACACTGCGGCCAAGGACTACAGCCACATCTAGGCAGCAAATGGAAGATAGGAAGGGTGACGATAAATATATTTTTTTACACACTTGAGGCTTTATATTCGAGGATTATGTGTGTCACAGGACATAGATAGAGAAAAGCATTCTCTGCTTCCAACACCACTTTCCCTTTTTCAAGGTTGTCCTGGTGCTTGCTGAGCTGAATTTCACAAATATAAAGCATCTCTCTTGTGTCTGTGAGCAATTCTGTCTTCCAATCACATTTGCTAAGAAGAGGCCCTGGTTTCCAAATGGCCTCTTCCTTCCCTTCCCTCTACTTAAATCATACCTGTCCATCAACGCCAACCCAAAGCCCCACTTCCTGCACAAAACTTTCCCAGCCCTCACTCCTGACTTTCAAAAAAAGGGGGAAAGGTGCATATTATCCAGTGAACTTGACATCAATTCCTTGTGAATTCCAGAATGGATTATCGAATAGATGATTAATGAACAAAGGCAATGAAAGTGCTGGTTGCTATGAGGCTGTCTGGATCCGCCACATACAGGTCATTATATTCTTGGGGACAATTGAATGTAAAACAACATATGATTACTGGGCTCCTCTTATGTTGTACGTTGGGCACTGTACTAAGAATTACAGGCAATGCAAGACAAATTAATGTACAAGCCTTTTCCTGAATGGGGCAAAATGAATGTCAATACAATGCCAGATAAAGGTATTGTATGGATGGGGAAGACAAGTTCCAATGATAAACAGAGATAAATGTAAAATCTTAAAATCTGAAAAGTTTAAACTAAAATGAATCAACGGCATAGGAAAAAATGATAATGATATATTGTTAGATTTAAAAGCAGAAATAAGACCATGCCTAAGCTCTGATTACAGTTACGTAAAAATCCCACATAAATTCTTTAAATATGTATATAATTGACTATTCAAACACAAGTTAGGAGCACCTCCACTTCATAGCTGTTCAGGTTAAAAGATGTAGAGGGCCAGGCATGGTGACTAACACCTGTAATCCTCGAAGTTTGGGAGGCCAGGACAGAAGGATTTCTTGAGGCTAGGAGTTCAAGAACAGCCTAAGCAAGAGTGAGACCCCATCTCTAAAAACCAAAAAGAAAGAAAAATTAGTTGGGTGTGGTGGTGCTTACCTGTAGTCCCAGCTACTTAGGAGGCCGAGGCAGGAGGATCACTTGAGTCCAGGAGTTTGAGGTTGCAGTAAGCTATGATGACGCCACTGCAATCTAGCCTGGGAGACAGAGAAAATCCTTTCTCAAAAAAAAAAAAGAGAGAGACATGTAGGAGTTTTAGTTAATGACAGTGTTCAAAGCAATCTGCTATCAAAAGATGATAGCAACTACCTTGCATAGCTAATGAAATCGTCAGCCACATTGAAACAAGTGTAGTGTTCAAGTCAAAAGGAATAATAGTCTCACTATATTGGTGAGGCCAGACTTGCAATATCTTACAACAAAACGACTATTCCATTTTAAGCAGGACATTAGCATCCATCAATAGGAGATTGGTTAAATAAATTCTAGTAACCCACACAATGGAAACCAGGTAGTTATTAAAATAATGATGTATAGCTACATTTATTGTATATATAGCTACATTTATGCCCTTAACAAGTTATTTATGAGGAAAAAAAAGCAGGCTACAGAAGAACCTATATAATATTATCCAATTTGTATAAAATTATGTATGTCTATGTATTTTAACATTTTTAAAATGCTTATTTCCAAATTTAAAATATAAGATACAGGGACTGTTCAGCTCGCCCAGGAAAAGATTGTTGGGGAGTGTGGGGAGAAGCGAAGGTGCACATGGTCATTGTCCCCAAATACTTCCAAGTCTATGTAGCATAGTAAGCAGTAAGCTTAGAGGCACTTCCTACTCACTATTCCTAACATGCAAACATAAGCTGAGCGCCTACTGTATGCCAGTTATCAGCCTATGCACTAGGAATACGTAAGTAAACAAGATCCTGTGCCTTTGGGAGTGTGGGGTAGAGTGGAGGAGAGAAATGGTATATTCCTTTCTTAAAGCTGCCCTAACAGATTACTACCAACTTGGTGGCTTAAAACAACAGAAATTCATTCTCTCACAGTTCTGGAGATGAGAAGTCCACAGCCTAGGGTTAGGCAGGGCCACACTCCTTGCAGAGGCTCTAGGGGAGAATCTTTTCTAGGGGAAATCAATTCTGGTGGCTAATGGTATTCATTGGCATTCTGTAGCTTGTAGCCATATCACTCCAATCTCTGCCTCCATCTTCACGCGGCCTTCTCCTCTGTGTCTGTCTGAAAACTCCCTCTGCCTTTCTCTTATAAGGACACCTATCATTGGATTTAATAAATAATCTAAATAATCCAGAATGATATCATTCCAAGAATCTTAATTACATTTGCAAAGACCCTTTTCCAAATAAGGTTATGTTCGCAGGTTCCGGGTGGACATATCTTTTGGGGAGACATTATTCAATTCACTACAAATGGCTAAGCAAATAATTAAAATGAAATATGATACAGTCTTTGTAGATGTATGTGCAAAGTGTGGCAGTAAAAGAATAAGGACAGGGGAAAGAATATTCTGACATATCCATATCAGGATTTTAGCCAGAGATGTATTCTATTCCCCAAGGGGCAGAAATTGGTTCATGAGGGGCAAAAAAAATACATTTTTATGTAAAAAGCACAGGTAAATATACGTAGCACATAAACAGATATACAGTAGATCTCTAATATTTAATTTTCATGAGATGAAGGGGTGATTAGGGAAAACAAAATCTAAAAAGACTCCTCAAGGGAGCAACAACAAAAAAATGAAGTAGGCCAGAACCCCCACAAAACCAAGACCCATATTACAGTCATCAGTGGGTAGGCAAAGTGCTCAGGAACTATTAATTGAATAATTGAATAAATGAATGAAATTTCAAGGAGACAGATTGGGCCTCAGGCATGGGGAGAAACATTCTAACTAGTACAGCTGACTAGTAGTGAACTAGGTCTGCCCCACAGGTAGTAAACACTTTGCACTGGGAAGTAAATACCCTTTCCTTGGAAGTTTGCAAAGAAAAAGGCTTAATGAGGATTTTCATGAGCTCAATGTCAGGAACACTATAGAAATATTTGTTAAGCTTCATCGGGACATGACACACAAGTGTCATAATACCATGAATCCCCTTGGATATTTGTCCAGCTGTTTTGGCTTTTAGGCAAACCAAGTCCAATTATTGCAAGCCTAAACGTGTCCTTCTGACCATCTGTAAGCCCTAATTACTGCTTTAGAATTTCTACCAAGAAGGAAAATACAAGAGCCTAATGAAAATTGGCACTACTGCTTTCAACCTGCCCTTCAGCTGGGAGACCTAGCTCACAGTCCGTGGTTCTTTCATTTTGCTCCTTCTCTTTCACTATTCTATTCTGCAAAGACCGTAAGGATACCAAAAATGAAATGGATTAGCAAAGAGTGACAACCTTAGGTAAGTCTCTCTATTATTTTCAGTCTGTCTTATTATTTTCAATCTGTCATTAACAATATTTCCAGTTTGGTCTAACTGCAAAGCACTGTTGGGACTTAATATCATTAGAGAGAAAGGGCCTCACTGATAATGCAAATTAAACATGCAAAGAAGGGCAAGTCTCTATCTATAGCGCATGCTAAAAGACTGGATTTTTAAAAAAATTAAGTCTCATGTTTACATAAAGGGGATGGTTTAACTCTCTTCTCAATTATCTAGAAATTGGGTAACATGGCGAGATAATTGATCAAAGGGTCTATAAATCTGAGTCACTTAGAGCAGCTGGTGTTTCGCAGCCAATGTGTGATACCAAGGAAACCTTCAAAACAGGAAATATCACACTCAGCGCAAGAGAGCCAAGCTGTGGTTAATTTGTACTTTTCGGTTTTGCACAATGATTTGCAGATGTCCTCTGAAACCTGTGGCCAGGCAAGGGCATCTTGGGCCACGCTTGCCCTTCAGTGGACCAAACCTTGCAGGCACCAAGAGCAGGGAGGCCCCAGGGAACTGGTTAGCCACTGCCAGGTGGATGAACTGGTGGGAAAGGTGTTTCAAATTATTCCATCCCTAAGAGAAAACAGCTTCAAAAAGCCATCAGTTTAAAAGTACTTAGGCATCTGCTCTTATTGAATGCGTTTGGTTTGGTTTTACTTCTGACCAGAGCCACATGGGATGGCACAGCCAGAATTGTGAGCTCTGTTTCTGTGTTAGCCCCAGGAGAATTTATGCCCCTCTGCCCTGTTAACACTGTAAGGTGCCAAGGGCATGCATCGTCACATTGTGTGGAGAGAATTGCAGTTTTATCACTGACAAACAGCTGCACCTTTTCATGGCTAAAACCGGGTACAAAATTTCTCACTCTGGGGAAATTTTTTCTAACAGCAGGGAGAAAATGTTGGCTCTAAAATCTCACACAGCATATTCCAGCAATTAGATTTTTTTTAAAAGGAAAGAAAAAGAAGAAAAAAAGAAAGAAAGAGAGAGAAAGAAAGAAAGGGAGGAAGGAAGAGAAGGAAGGAGGGAGGGAAAGAAACAGAAAGAGGGAGAGAGGGAAAGAAAGAAAATATAGGCATTGAAATATACAAAATAAACTGTAAGTGTATCTGGAGTTTAGGGAGTTGTGATAATACTAA